>WOVY01013675.1:0-11452 GCA_013436015.1 Rhipicephalus annulatus
CTCACTCTGCCGGGGAAGACGAGAGATGTGTTTTGAATAAGCTACTTCTGCTAACATCCGGCCGCTTCGGTAGCTCGTGTTTTTTGGTTGCTCGTGCTCCACCGCTAGATGCACTCGTAGCGGCTTCGCTGGAACGCCACGTCGCTTTTCGACTGTGAGGCTCGACTGTAAAGAAGCGGCCCGGGGCTCAGGATCGGGTGGCAGTATCTTTATTGTTCTTTGAGAGTTCTTGTTTTCCGGTAACTGTATTGGTCTTTCTCAGCTGAAGCGAGTCATTCCATTTTGATGTCATTTTCTTCCCCCGGCCAGGGCACTCCCATTGGTTAGCTTGCACTCCCGCCAAGGATTGGCCGATAGATATTTGTTACGCAGTGGAGCGAGAAGTGTCCCTGTGGCGCTGGTACCTACAGATGGGGGCAGTATTCCGATGAAGAACCAAAGGCGATTCAAGTGGAGCTTCGAAAAGCCACTTCGCATCCCCAGGAGATCACTGAGGTCCGCCAGTTTGGTCGCGGAGGCATCCTGTGCTGTTCCGCAGATCAGGAATGCATTCGTGAGCTCCTGCAATGTTCCGAATTCGCAGCGCATCCGGTAAGCCCATTTATTCCGGCACACCTCGCATGCTCGAAAGGATTAGTCCGCGGTGTAGACACAAGCCTGACACCTGCAGATGTGCTCGATTTGTTTTCGGTGGCGGGTGTAATTTCAGTGTACAGGTGCACCCGTACAATTGACAACATAAAATCACCAACGGAATCGGTGATAGTGACCTTTTTAGGAACAGTCCGACCTTCCGAAATTAAGGCATGGCCACTGATCTATAAGGTAGAGCCACTTTCCCCCAAACCCCTGCAGTGTTTGAAATGTTGGCGATATGGACATAGCGTCAGAGGGGTGCCGATCAGTTCTTAGATGCCGTCTGTGTGGTGAAAATCATGACAGCCGCGAGTGCAGCTCTGAGAAAGAGAGGTGCTGCTTATGTAATGGGGCGCACCCTGCAGACTCCGCAGACTGTGGCAGCAAAAGAAAGGGAGCTTGCCATATTGGATATTGTAGAACGCAAGAGGTGCTCTCGGAGAGAAGCCGTTGCAGAAATGCAGGAGAGATCCAAAGGATATGCCAGTGTTGCAGCACGTAATACCACCGCCATGGATGCATCTCTCGCAACATCTATCGCAGAGGCCGTAGAGAAGGCTATGGAAAGGCAATGGAACGCCTCGCAAACAAACCTTTTTGAAAGCTTGGCACAATTGGTTTCCAATCAACTATCTCAAATTCTAGGTGTAGCATCTACGAACGATTGGGCTCCTCAGACATCATTGGTATCGCAGCGTACGGAAATAGAAAGTGCGACAACACGTCAGCGAGCGGTTTCTCCTGAGGCAGGGACTTCCAAAACAACGGAAGACGGGTGATCTTACGGATGATTCGGAAGCATGTTGCAGATATGGATATGGACCTCTCATAAGGCTCTGAAGCGAACCCGATCTCCCCAATCAAAAAACTCTTCGCATAATTCGAAATCTAAAAGTATCTATCCAAAAAAGAATTCATTGAGAACATGTCTAAGAAAGACTTTTTGCGAAAGGACATTTTGGACCAAGCAGTTTCTGCGACGGTTCTGTCGTCAAAATAGGTTCACTAACCATATTACAGTGGAATTGCAGATCTATATTTTCCGCAGCCACAGACCTATCATACCTTTCTTCACAACTTTCCCCGGATATTATATCACTGCAAGAAACCGGCTTTCAACCAGCCAGAAGTTTTCACCTAAAAAATTATCGGCTATTTCGATTGGACCGACCTAGCATAGGTGGTGGGCCTTGCTGTCTTGATAGCAACTAAGTTTAGTCACAAAGCTACGATCTCTTATCGTTGTGTGACTCCAGATTGTGAAATTTTGATAGTAGACATAATATTACCAGATCGCTTCTCCCTTGTCGTTTGTAAATGCGTATTTCCCAGCCGGGGTGCAAGACACACTGAAGTCTAGACGATATGTTCTCTGCCTGCAGAAAGGATATATTAATCACTGGAGACTTCAATTCACAATCATGTGGCCTGGGGTTTTAAAACAGATTTAAGCGGAAAACGATTGTGGGAATGGGCTATTGACAAGAATTTATCTTGTTTAAATTCGCATTCTGCTACTTTTGTCCGAGGTCTCTCTAAATCTGTAATTGACTTGACATTTTCAAGCTCATCTCTAAATATATGTTCGTGGCAAACTTTAGACTGTGCTACTAACAGTGACCACTTGCCTATTAGTTTTGTACTGAACTTTCCAAGAATACATGTCGCCGAAAAGGCCCGCTCATTCCTCAACTATAGAAAATTAGAAAAAGACTTGAGGGCTTACTTTTGATCACCGCAAGGACATACAAGGTGACATTAGGGCTATGAGTCTGTGTGCAGTGTTAAAAAGATCAGTAAAAAGACGCAACGTTTAAATTAGACTCGGCCACAAGAGGTTCTTTTAGTCCATGGTGGACTGAAGAGTGCACGAGGAGCTATAGAAAACGGAAAGCTGCATGGAAACAACTGCTGGTCAACCAATGTCCAAAAAATTGGAGTGATTATAAATTCGCAGCAGCAGACTTCAAACGCACAGTAAGTACAGCAAAAGAAGGTTATAATATGAAACGACATGAGTATCTTTCTAGGGCTAAAAACAAAAAAGCGCTCTTCAGATTTTTAAGATCTCAAAAGATGTTACCACCCGCTGAAAATATTGACTCTTCTGTTCTTTCCCCCCGTGAGCTCTCTGATTTAGTAGAAAATATTGCGAAAGGGCTCCAAGATAGATTTATGTCAACTATACCACTGCACATTGTGAACCCAATGGCAGGCGAGGATTTCGAGGAGGTTACTTTAGATGAGCTGGCAGAGATAATAAGGCACTTATCTCCTTCGGCACCTGGACCAGACGGGGTAACAAATCCAATGATAAAAGTAATATTCGAGATTTGTCCAACTGAAGTACTTAATCTGGTGAATTTTTCTTTGACAAAAGCTTGGATACCTGCGGAATGGAAGCTGTCTAAAGTGATTCCACTTCTTAAAAAGCAAGAAAAAGGATTCGCCTTGGACAATGTAAGGCCGATATCAATCACGTCAAATCTGGTTAAGCTAATTGAAAGAGTTTTGAATGCCCGGGTAATGAAATATATTAATAATAACGCAATATTAAACCCCAGTCAAATTGGTTTTAGATCCGGTTGCTCAATATGGTGTGCGCATGTTGATTTAGAGAGCCGAATACAACTGGCTCGGCGTCGGCGCCAATACTGTGCTTTAGTTACTTTAGATTTGGCTAAAGCGTACGATAGGGTTGAGCATTCAATTTTAGTAAGACAGATGGAATTTCACCACTTTCCCAACTACATCACTGCGTGGGTGTCGGAGTTTTTAAGGGGGAGAGAATATTACTGCTTTAAAGATGGGTACTCATCGAATAGATATAAGCAGACACGTGGCGTACCACAGGGGGCTGTCCTGTCGCCAGTTTTATTTAACATTTTCTTAAGCTCCATTCCATCAACTAAGGATATTCAGTTATATGTGTACGCGGACGATATTGCTTTCTTCGCAAGTAATACCGACCTTCAATCATTATACCAGAGTCTACAAAATTATCTCAATATGATAGAAAGATGGCTTAAAAATATTCATATGACCTTGAACGTAAAGAAAAGTGTGCTCCTTGCATTCTCTTTTCTGCAGCCTATAAACATCTCGTTAATGTACAGTAATGAGCTCATTCCGCAGGCGAATTCTCTTAAATATTTGGGCATCATATATAATGACACATTAAATTGGAGAAGTCACATTGATGATGTGTACTCCAAGGCAACACGGGCCATGGGGTGGCTACGGAAGCTTGCAAACCGTAAAGCGGGTTTAAGAAGAGATGTGCTAATAATGATATATAAACTTTATGTGCGGCCCATCATGGAATTCGGTTGTGTATTATTTTCTGGCAGCGCAGCCTATAAAATGAGACCCCTAATACTGCTGGAAAGAGAAGCGTTGCGTTTGTGTCTGGGTCTACCAAAGTTTGTTGCAAATAACGTGTTGTATATGGAAGCTCGCCTACCTTCTCTGCTAAATAGGTTTAAAATTCTTACTGTGCAAGCATTCTTAAAGATATACAGTTCACACCAAAGACTCTCATTTTACGCTTTCATTCAAGAACCGACTTTATTTTTCGAAACCCATTGGTCGCGACTACACACCCCGCAAATAGTATTTGCACAAGCGCTACTAAACCAACTGAATGTAAAAATTAGACATATTGGTCCAATACACAACCTAAAGTCAATGCTTAGCATACAATTCGATGATATATTTCCTCATAACGCGAAACAATTGGCATATAGGTATTTAAATGACCAGTTAGCAGATTATCTAGCCCACCTAGAGATAAGCAATATCATAGCGACTGATGCATCTGTGTCAAAAGAAAAGGCTGGGGTTGGCATCTTTTCTCCTTCTTTGGACTGGTCCTTTTCGATTCGACTCCCAGATTATACCCCGGTATTCATGGCAGAATTATTGGCCATTGTTCTTGCCCTACGCAAATTACCCTCAAGCGAATCATTAGCAGTTATCATTACAGATTCATTATCAGTTTGTAATGCACTTTCTGCGGCAGTAAATTCAGAGCTCATGAATACGTTTCGGCATTTAGTACCGAAAAACGTAAAGAAACTGCATTTGCTATGGGTACCAGGCCACCGCGGATTATATTTGAACGAAATGGCGGACTCTTTAGCAGCAGTATCCCTGGGTGGGCCCACCATCCCAGTTTTGCCAGATACGGCTTATGTAACCGCGCTAAGGTTCCGAAATGCTTGCCCGCAATGGGGAAAAGGTAATTTGGATAAATTCAAAGATTTCGAGCATTTGAGCTATTGCTGGAATAAACAGTGGTGTGTATCTCGCCAGTTAGAGGTCACTTATACCAGATTGCGCTGTGCAGTTCCACAACTAAATTATTACCTTAATAAAGCTCAGCTCAAGGCGTCACCGCTATGCATTTGGTGCAACGAAATTGAAACAATTGAACATTTCTTTTTATTCTGTCATCGTTATTCTTATCAGAGAAAAAGATTTTTAGTAGCCCCATTACAAAAGCTAGGGATACAAGTAAATTTACCAGTAATTTTATCATTTGGCGGAACTTCATTTGGTTACTGCCACAGGGATGTATGCTCCGCTGTGTTTGATTACATCAATGCAACTAAAAGATTACCATGCTAGTGAACCACTACCTTTACAGATCTTTAGTTTATAATTCGTAGTTATGTCTTTCAAAAACAAAAGATGGTTTGACCGCTTGCTCAGCACACATTTTTGTTTTTTTGGTAGTATTATTTTAAGCTTCTTTTATAGATTAGCTTCATTTTCAGTTTAGTTTCATTTAAGTATCCTGCCGCCCGGTTCTTGGCCCATCCCCCTTTGTGGGTAAGCGCCATCCATCAGAGGTCATCAGCATCAGCATCAACTCCGGCCTATTTCAGCTGTAATTTAAGTCTGTTGATCAGTTTTCGCTGCTTCCTTGGAGGGAATGGATGTAGACCTCCCCGGGCGCCTGCCGGCACCAGCGGCGTCAGCGGCGGCCGCCTCCAGGAAGCGGATGGGACAAGCGAGCGACAGTGACAGTGAAGATACTCATGCTTACTATCTCAGCAGTGAGGACTTCTAAGATGACGGTTTCCAACCTGTGCTGAACCGCAAGGCGAAGAGAAGGAACATGAGGACATCCTCATCCTCAACTATTCAAACTGTAAGTGAAGCGCCAAAATCGAACACTTATACCATCCTGTTTCTGCCTGCACTTCCTACCGTCAGCATGAAACCCCTTAACAGACAGTCTGTGTTGAGGTCTCTGGAAACGCTCGTGCCAAATGAGATCACGGACATAAGAGTGAACGCCAGAAAGAATATACTGGCTGTGGACGTTTTGCACGCAAGTGTGTTGGGCGTTCTGCGCAGTGTAACTGACTTGGACGGCAACCAGGTGCGCTCTCATGTTCCCTTGGGATGTGATGTAGTAACCGGCGTGATCTACGACATTGATGTCGCTATTTCCAATAAGGACTTACAACTTCTTGTCAAGTCAACAACTGATACTCCAATTGTTGATGTCACCCGGCTAGGCAAGTCTCGCTGTGTGAAGATTGCGTTTAAGAGCACATAACTCCCCTCTCATGTGAAGGTAGGGTACTTCAGACATGCTGTGCGGCCTTTCATTCCAAAGCCTCTCCAGTGCCGTAAATGCATGAAACTTGGACATGTGAGCAGCGTCTGCGAGAATTCGGTGGTATGCCACCGCTGCGCCGAGCACCATGAAGCGGATAAGTGCGTCGCAACTGTCAAGAAATGCTCTAATTGCAATGGAATCCCATGAAGCCACATCGAAGGACTGCCCGCGGATTCAGAAGGAAATTGCCATCTTGAAGGAGATGGTGCGCGATCACTCATCTCATCGAGAAGCCGCAGCTAAAGTCAGAGGCGTCGTTCACGGTCGACGTCGGTCTTCGAGGACGCCCGCTACCTCCTCGACACGTTTGCCGTGATCCTCATCAGTACCACCTCCTTTGCCTCCCAGACCACATGCCGTGGGAAAGGCTGTAAAGGACAAAGCCAGTGAGCATACCCTAACTGCGCAGAGTGGCCTGCACTTCAAAGGGAAGCAGCATCAGCGAACCGAAAAGCTTCATGACGCCAGTCGCGCTCCCGGTTCGAGATCTTTCCAACCAAGACAGGCAAGTGACTGCAATCGTCCCCGGTTCGAGATCTTTCCAACCAAGACAGGCAAGTGCTGCAATCGTGCAATCATTAATTGCCACGATTCGCACGCTACTGAGCAGCATACAATCTCCGTCTGCTAAGAGTGCACTGCAAATACTGGATGCACTGAATCCAGTTCTTGCTAACTTCGTAAAGCACAGATGGCGTTCAACAAAATCTCATCTTCCGCACTGAAGTTAAAAGTGCGTCGATTTTTCAGTGGAATGCCAGAGGCATGAAGTCCCGTATCTCGGACTTTCGCCAAATTTGTTCGGGCCAATCAATTCCCTATACTTGTCATATGTGAACCAAACGTATCAACGCCTTATAGATGTCCGGTTATGAAGCTTTTTTGTTCAGCCGCTTGCGAAGAACGAAGCAAAAGTAATTGTTTACATTCGCACAGACTTGACTTATCTTTCGCACCAATAAGTTTCAAATGACGACAATCAGTACGTGTGTCTTCGTGTGAAGAAGAACTGCAGTTTCGTTCACGCTTATTGGTGGATATATATCTCCGTCATCGCGATTTGACTGCGGACAGATTAAAAGACATCCTAATGAGAACCGATGTGCCTTGTATCAGCACCGGTGACTTCAACGCCCATCACATGCTTTGGGGGAGCACTAGATGATGAAATGCCAGGGGCCGGAACATTGTTACATTCGCTTCCGATTACGACCTTTCCATCATGAACGATGGTACCCCCACATATCTGCGGGGTCTCACGTATGGCAGTTGCCTTGACCTGACATTGGTGTCACGGTGCTTCTCTCACAAAGTTAAGTAGTTTTGCGATATTGAGACTCATGGGAGTGATCACATACCCACCTACGTGACGATCGATGGTATCATAAAAAATTTCTCTTCCGGTGTTGCAATTGGCACTGACTGGTCGATGTTTGCATCGCGTGTTGAGAACGCTTGCCAAGAAGGCCTCGCCTGCAGCCTGGAAAATACCATAGCGGAAGCTATGCAAGCGTCCAAATGTAAATTACCATTTTCGTCTAAAATAACACAGTTTGACATCGAACTGGAAAAATTACGAGCTATACGAAGGCGTGCTGACGACGATACAGACGCACAAGATCAATTTACGATCTGAGGGAAGCAAGGCGGCTCCAGAAAAAGATTCAACGACGCATTTACAAACTGGAGAGCGAACGCTGGAAAGCATTCTGCGAATCTCTAGACCCTCATAACCGCTGTCATATATCTGGAGAACAGTTCGTGGTCTTCGCTCCTCTCCGCAACAACGGCACCCTTTTAAAGCTTTGGCACTCTCCATCATGGAAAAACAAGAACTCGAGGTGGCTGAAGAATTTTGCACGAGAGTTGCCGGGAATATTATGAACGAGAGCATCGACGCCGTGATCGTTCCTGAGAGACGCGATTACCAGAAAGGACATTCCGTTCACATGGAAGAACTGGAAGGTGCGTTAGTCGCTTCTAAGCGCATGTCATCGCCAGGTCCTGATGGTATTACTTATAGTGCGTTTGGGACACCTTGGACAAAAAGCCAGAAAAGAACTTTTAACATGCTTCAACAACTCCTGGCTCAGCGGCAGTGTTCCCCGAGAATGGAAAATAAGTCGATTAATACCACTTTTGAAATCGGGAAAATCACCATTGGACTTGACAGCGTATCGCCCTATTGCCCTCGCAAGCTGCCTCGGAAAAGTGATGGAAAGAATGGTTCTATTTCGTCTCGAGTGGTACTTGGAACGATACACCAAATACCCTTCTTGCATGGCAGGCTTTCGTCGGGGCCGCTCCTCCATTGACTGTGTCCTTGACTTATCGACATTTGTTCAACAAGAAAAAAGTCGCAAGCGCATATCAGTGGCACTCTTTCTTGACGTGAAGGGTGCATATGATAATGTAGCTCACGATGCCATCCTCACTTCTCTCGCAGCAATGGGCATTGGTGGACGAATGTTTCAATGGATAAAAGATTATATAACTGGCAGGGGTTTCTTTGTACAACATATGAGGGTACAACTGCCTCAACATTACACCTACTGCGGAGTACCTCAGGGAGGTGTTTAAGCCCCACATTGTTCAATGTGGCCCTCAATTGGTCTGGTGAAGGTTCTGCCAAAGTCGGTGTGCCTATCCATATACGCCGATGATATTTGCCTCTGGAGTGCTGCAGTTACTCGCCCTCAGGTGCGTGCACGAATACAGCGGGCAGCAACCCTCACAACAGCCTACCTTCAGAAACAAGGCCTAAATATATCAACTGTGAAGTGCGCGTTGATGGCGTTTACACGCAAACCAATGACGCCATACCCTGTTTACATCAATGGGCAGAGTGTCAAATATGCACGGACGCATCGTTTCCTGGGCATAATAATCGACAAGTCTTTCGTGGAGCCCACATTGTGCGTACTTGAAGAAGAGACTGCTATCTATTGTGCATATCATGAAATTCTTGTGCGGTAAAGCATGGGGAACTTCTGTGGCCTCCATGCTACAGCTGTACAGGGCCCTAATTTCTGGGTCTATTGCGCTACAGCTTGCCGGTACTGACTAACACTTGCAAATCGAATACTCATTCATTGGAGAGTTTGCAGGGTCAGGCACTGCGTATCTGCCTAGGACTGCCCCGATGCGCTTCTACTTATGCCACAATCATGCTTGCCAAAGACCATCGGTCAGGACATATATAGTTGTGGATTGCCTCAGAGCGCACATTAGACATGCTAGCCGTGTCCCCCGACCACCACTTGGCCCCTTCTACCTTCCGGAAGACCACGTGCTACGTTTTCAGACGTCATAGCCAAGCACCTAAACAGCATTCCATCAGGATATACGCCAGCTGCGAGAACGGCATGTCCTTTGTGGTGCCTCGACCAGCCGCAAGTACGTCTAGAAATTCCGGGAATCAAAAAGAAAAGCAGTCACTCCAGAGTAGCATTGAAGCAAGCAACACTGCTATTATTACATGAGTTGTACTTAGACCGAACGCAGATATACACTGATGGGTCCGTCTCGTCCAGCAGCTCATCAGGTGCCGCTGTAATTCCGGCTGCAGAAATGACAATCAAGTTTAAGTTGTCGCATATGACTACATCTACGGCATCAGAGCTTGCTGCTATAAGGGGCTGCTTACAATATCTCGTTCAAGAACGTCAGGAAAATGGGTCATATTCTGTGATTCGAAGGCAGCGCTTCAGAGTTTGCAGTCTGCCATGCGTAGGAGGAGTCATGACCAACTGGTACAAGAAATAGACATTGCCATCATGAAGCTCTCGCACGAGGGCATGATATTATATATCAATGGCTGCCTGGACATATCGGTATTACCGGAAATCAATTAGCCGATGATGCAGCCCGCTCAGCCCATGAAGAAACCCGTGTAGTCCCGATTCCTCTTATCAAGAAAGATGCAGCAAGACAACTTCTACCTGCTGGCTCGAGATCTCACACGCACGTTCTGGTCGTCTACCAGCTTCCAAAGGTGTCAATTTTATGAACTGGATCCTTCGCTCAAGCTAAAGCTACCATCACAACTTTCCCGCTCCGATGCGACACTGTTATGCCGCCTTTGTTGGGTGTTTCATTTACAAAGGTGTACTCCTTTCGCATTGGTATGGCAGACACTCCTACATGCGACTTACTGCGGAGCTGAAGAGACCATCGAACACGTCCTGTGTCAGTTGCGCTTTGCTACGACCAACAGCGATGCCAGCTCCGGATAGGTTTTGAATAGACTTGACCCCGGACCATTTTTGTGTGCAGAAGATACTAGGACCTTGAGCATCTGCTCAGTTGCGCAAAAGCAACAAAAGCACTGCTACTTTAACCTCAAGTCAACAAACCTGAGCGACGCCTGTAGACGTGTGTGCTCCCGAGTGTGCTCGTGATTGTGTGTACCTTCTTATCTTTCTGCAACCTCTTTTCTCCCCTTTATCCCTTCCCCGGTGCAGGGAAGCAAACCGGATGTGCGTCTGGTTAACCTCCCTGCCTTTCCTTGCATTTTATCTCTCTCTCTCTTCTCACTCTGTCAATGCTTTTTCTGTTCAAAGGTGTGTGTTACTAATATCCCACACAAGAAAGTCGTGGTATGAAAATCGATCCCTTAACCGACTTAGATGTTGAATTTACAGTAGTGAAAGTGAGTACCTTTGTACGGGTAGTTACAACGTTCCCTTTCAAGCAGTAATTGTCATACAAAAGCTTAGAAAATAACAGTTTCTATAAGTTACACTATCTGTGGATTCAATCTGCGGGCTGAGGGTGCGTGGTCAGTCGATACTCGTCAACTCATGAGACGGGTAGCATTTGTGAGTGTGCATTCGGGCAAAATAACAAGTGCGTCAGCACTGACCGAATGGACTGCCATTGATACAACAGTCCTTATCAACCACACAGCCTGTACAGGTGGCCGAGAAAGTGCTCACCAACACCGTTTTTGATAAGTGTGGTGTGTTGGGGAGGTTGGTAAAGATTGCACAACTTCGAATGTGAAGTGCAAAAGACACTGATACAAAGAATAGAGACGTGCGCAGCCCAAGCGCTATACATGCATCTGCTTTTCCGCTGAACGCGTTCGAAGCTATGCGTCGTTTTTTTGTGGTGAAAACTGCCTTAAATGTACGACAAGAGTAGACGCCATCTCCCCTTTGGCTGTTGGGTGTTTGTACCCAA
>WOVY01013676.1:0-89438 GCA_013436015.1 Rhipicephalus annulatus
CCCGCGAGTGCAGCTCTGAGAAAGAGAGGTGCTGCTTATGTAATGGCGCGCACCCTGCAGACTCCGCAGACTGTGCAGCAAAAGAAAGGGAGCTTGCCATATTGGATATTGTAGAACGCAAGAGGTGCTCTCGGAGAGAAGCCGTGCAGAAAATGCAGGAGAGATCCAAAGGATATGCCAGTGTTGCAGCACGTAATACCACCGCCATGGATGCATCTCTCGCAACATCTATCGCAGAGGCCGTAGAGAAGGTATGGAAAAGGCAATGGAACGCCTCGCAAACAACCTTTTTGAAAGCTTGGCACAATTGGTTTCCAATCAACTATCTCAAATTCTAGGTGTAGCATCTACGAACGATTGGGCTCCTCAGACATCATTAGTATCGCAGCGTACGGAAATAGAAAGTGCGACAACACGTCAGCGAGCGGTTTCTCCTGAGGCAGGGACTTCCAAAACAACGGAAGACGGTGATCTTACGGATGATTCAGAAGCATATGCAGATATGGATATGGACCCTCATAAGGTTCTGAAGCGAACCCGATCTCCCCAATCAAAAAACTTCGCATAATTCGAAATCTAAAAAGTATCTATCCAAAAAAGAATTCATTGAGAACATGTCTAAGAAAGACTTTTTGCGAAAGGACATTTTGGACCAAGCAGTTTCTGCGACGGTTCTGTCGTCAAAATAGGTTCACTAACCATATTACAGTGGAATTGCAGATCTATATTTTCCGCAGCCACAGACCTATCATACATTTCTTCACGCTTCCCCGGATATTATATCACTGCAAGAAACCTGGCTTTCAACCAGCCAGAAGTTTCACCTAAAAAATTATCGGCTATTTCGATTGGACCGACCTAGCAGAGGTGGTGGGCTTGCTGTCTTGATAGCAACTACGTTTAGTCACAAAGCTACGATCTCTTATCGTTGTGTGACTCCAGATTGTGAATTTTGATAGTAGACATAACATTACCAGACGCTTCTCCCTTGTCGTTTGTAAATGCGTATTTCCCAGCCGGGGTGCAAGACACACGAAGTCTAGACGATATGTTCTCTGCCTGCAGAAAGGATATATTAATCACTGGAGACTTCAATTCACATCATGTGGGCCTGGGGTTTTAAAACAGATTTAAGCGGAAAACGATTGTGGGAATGGGCTATTGACAAGAATTTATCTTGTTTAAATTCACAATCTGCTACTTTTGTCCGAGGTCTCTCTAAAATCTGTAATTGACTTGACATTTTCAAGCTCATCTGTAAATATATGTTCGTGGCAAACTTTAGACTGTGCTACTAACAGTGACCACTTGCCTATTACTTTTGTACTGAACTTTCCAAGAATACATGTCGCCGAAAAGGCCCGCTCATTCCTCAACTATAGAAAATTAGAAAAAGACTTGAGGGCTACTTTTGACCACCGCAAGGACATACAAGGTGACATTAGGGCTATGAGTCTGTGTGCAGTGTTAAAAAAGATCAGTAAAAGACGCAACGTTTAAATTAGACTCGGCCACAAAGAGGTTCTTTTAGTCCATGGTGGACTGAAGAGTGCACGAGGAGCTATAGAAAACGGAAAGCTGCATGGAAAACAACTGCTGGTCAACCAATGTCCAAAAAATTGGAGTGATTATAAATTCGCAGCAGCAGACTTCAAACGCACAGTAAGTACATCAAAAGAAGGTTATAATATGAAACGACATGAGTATCTTTCTAGGGCTAAAAACAAAAAAGCGCTCTTCAGATTTTTAAGATCTCAAAAGATGTTACCACCCGCTGAAAATATTGACTCTTCTGTTCTTTCCCCCCGTGAGCTCTCTGATTTAGTAGAAAATATTGCGAAAGGGCTCCAAGATAGATTTATGTCAACTATACCACTGCACATTGTGAACCCAATGGCAGGCGAGGATTTCGAGGAGGTTACTTTAGATGAGCTGGCAGAGATAATAAGGCACTTATCTCCTTCGGCACCTGGACCAGACGGGGTAACAAATCCAATGATAAAAGTAATATTCGAGATTTGTCCAACTGAAGTACTTAATCTGGTGAACTTTCTTTGACAAAAGCTTGGATACCTGCGGAATGGAAGCTGTCTAAAGTGATTTCCACTTCTTAAAAAGCAAGAAAAAGGATTCGCCTTGGACAATGTAAGGCCGATATCAATCACGTCAAATCTGGTTAAGCTAATTGAAAGAGTTTTGAATGCCCGGGTAATGAAATATATTAATAATAACGCAATATTAAACCCCAGTCAAATTGGTTTTAGATCCGGTTGCTCAATATGGTGTGCGCATGTTGATTTAGAGAGCCGAATACAACTGGCTCGGCGTCGGCGCCAATACTGTGCTTTAGTTACTTTAGATTTGGCTAAAGCGTACGATAGGGTTGAGCATTCAATTTTAGTAAGACAGATGGAATTTCACCACTTTCCCAACTACATCACTGCGTGGGTGTCGGAGTTTTTAAGGGGGAGAGAATATTACTGCTTTAAAGATGGGTACTCATCGAATAGATATAAGCAGACACGTGGCGTACCACAGGGGGGCTGTCCTGTCGCCAGTTTTATTAACATTTTCTTAAGCTCCATTCCATCAACTAAGGATATTCAGTTATATGTGTACGCGGACGATATTGCTTTCTTCGCAAGTAATACCGACCTTCAATCATTATACCAGAGTCTACAAAATTATCTCAATATGATAGAAAGATGGCTTAAAAATATTCATATGACCTTGAACGTAAAGAAAAGTGTGCTCCTTGCATTCTCTTTTCTGCAGCCTATAAACATCTCGTTAATGTACAGTAATGAGCTCATTCCGCAGGCGAATTCTCTTAAATATTTGGGCATCATATATAATGACACATTAAATTGGAGAAGTCACATTGATGATGTGTACTCCAAGGCAACACGGGCCATGGGGTGGCTACGGAAGCTTGCAAACCGTAAAGCGGGTTTAAGAAGAGATGTGCTAATAATGATATATAAACTTTATGTGCGGCCCATCATGGAATTCGGTTGTGTATTATTTTCTGGCAGCGCAGCCTATAAAATGAGACCCCTAATACTGCTGGAAAGAGAAGCGTTGCGTTTGTGTCTGGGTCTACCAAAGTTTGTTGCAAATAACGTGTTGTATATGGAAGCTCGCCTACCTTCTCTGCTAAATAGGTTTAAAATTCTTACTGTGCAAGCATTCTTAAAGATATACAGTTCACACCAAAGACTCTCATTTTACGCTTTCATTCAAGAACCGACTTTATTTTTCGAAACCCATTGGTCGCGACTACACACCCCGCAAATAGTATTTGCACAAGCGCTACTAAACCAACTGAATGTAAAAATTAGACATATTGGTCCAATACACAACCTAAAGTCAATGCTTAGCATACAATTCGATGATATATTTCCTCATAACGCGAAACAATTGGCATATAGGTATTTAAATGACCAGTTAGCAGATTATCTAGCCCACCTAGAGATAAGCAATATCATAGCGACTGATGCATCTGTGTCAAAAGAAAAGGCTGGGGTTGGCATCTTTTCTCCTTCTTTGGACTGGTCCTTTTCGATTCGACTCCCAGATTATACCCCGGTATTCATGGCAGAATTATTGGCCATTGTTCTTGCCCTACGCAAATTACCCTCAAGCGAATCATTAGCAGTTATCATTACAGATTCATTATCAGTTTGTAATGCACTTTCTGCGGCAGTAAATTCAGAGCTCATGAATACGTTTCGGCATTTAGTACCGAAAAACGTAAAGAAACTGCATTTGCTATGGGTACCAGGCCACCGCGGATTATATTTGAACGAAATGGCGGACTCTTTAGCAGCAGTATCCCTGGGTGGGCCCACCATCCCAGTTTTGCCAGATACGGCTTATGTAACCGCGCTAAGGTTCCGAAATGCTTGCCCGCAATGGGGAAAAGGTAATTTGGATAAATTCAAAGATTTCGAGCATTTGAGCTATTGCTGGAATAAACAGTGGTGTGTATCTCGCCAGTTAGAGGTCACTTATACCAGATTGCGCTGTGCAGTTCCACAACTAAATTATTACCTTAATAAAGCTCAGCTCAAGGCGTCACCGCTATGCATTTGGTGCAACGAAATTGAAACAATTGAACATTTCTTTTTATTCTGTCATCGTTATTCTTATCAGAGAAAAAGATTTTTAGTAGCCCCATTACAAAAGCTAGGGATACAAGTAAATTTACCAGTAATTTTATCATTTGGCGGAACTTCATTTGGTTACTGCCACAGGGATGTATGCTCCGCTGTGTTTGATTACATCAATGCAACTAAAAGATTACCATGCTAGTGAACCACTACCTTTACAGATCTTTAGTTTATAATTCGTAGTTATGTCTTTCAAAAACAAAAGATGGTTTGACCGCTTGCTCAGCACACATTTTTGTTTTTTTGGTAGTATTATTTTAAGCTTCTTTTATAGATTAGCTTCATTTTCAGTTTAGTTTCATTTAAGTATCCTGCCGCCCGGTTCTTGGCCCATCCCCCTTTGTGGGTAAGCGCCATCCATCAGAGGTCATCAGCATCAGCATCAACTCCGGCCTATTTCAGCTGTAATTTAAGTCTGTTGATCAGTTTTCGCTGCTTCCTTGGAGGGAATGGATGTAGACCTCCCCGGGCGCCTGCCGGCACCAGCGGCGTCAGCGGCGGCCGCCTCCAGGAAGCGGATGGGACAAGCGAGCGACAGTGACAGTGAAGATACTCATGCTTACTATCTCAGCAGTGAGGACTTCTAAGATGACGGTTTCCAACCTGTGCTGAACCGCAAGGCGAAGAGAAGGAACATGAGGACATCCTCATCCTCAACTATTCAAACTGTAAGTGAAGCGCCAAAATCGAACACTTATACCATCCTGTTTCTGCCTGCACTTCCTACCGTCAGCATGAAACCCCTTAACAGACAGTCTGTGTTGAGGTCTCTGGAAACGCTCGTGCCAAATGAGATCACGGACATAAGAGTGAACGCCAGAAAGAATATACTGGCTGTGGACGTTTTGCACGCAAGTGTGTTGGGCGTTCTGCGCAGTGTAACTGACTTGGACGGCAACCAGGTGCGCTCTCATGTTCCCTTGGGATGTGATGTAGTAACCGGCGTGATCTACGACATTGATGTCGCTATTTCCAATAAGGACTTACAACTTCTTGTCAAGTCAACAACTGATACTCCAATTGTTGATGTCACCCGGCTAGGCAAGTCTCGCTGTGTGAAGATTGCGTTTAAGAGCACATAACTCCCCTCTCATGTGAAGGTAGGGTACTTCAGACATGCTGTGCGGCCTTTCATTCCAAAGCCTCTCCAGTGCCGTAAATGCATGAAACTTGGACATGTGAGCAGCGTCTGCGAGAACTCGGTGGTATGCCACCGCTGCGCCGAGCACCATGAAGCGGATACGTGCGTCGCAACTGTCAAGAAATGCTCTAATTGCAATGGATCCCATGAAGCCACATCGAAGGACTGCCCGCGGATTCAGAAGGAAATTGCCATCTTGAAGGAGATGGTGCGCGATCACTCATCTCATCGAGAAGCCGCAGCTAAAGTCAGAAGGCGTCGTTCACGTCGACGTCGGTCTTCGAGGACGCCCGCTACCTCCTCGACACGTTTGCGTGATCCCTCATCAGTACCACCTCCTTTGCCTCCCAGACCACATGCCGTGGGAAAGGCTGTAAAGGACAAAGCCAGTGAGCAAACCTTAACTGCGACAGAGTGGCCTGCACTTCAAAGGGAAGCAGCATCAAGCGAACCGAAGGAGCTTCATGACGGCCAGTCCGCGCTCCCGGTTCGAGATCTTTCCAACCAAGACAGGCAAGTTACTGCAATCGTCCCGGTTCGAGATCTTTCCAACCAGGACAGGCAAGTGGCTGCAATCGTGCAATCATTAATTGCCACGATTCGCACGCTACTGAGCAGCATACAATCTCCGTCTGCTAAGAGTGCACTGCAAATACTGGATGCACTGAATCCAGTTCTTGCTAACTTCGTATAAGCACAATGGCTCAACAAAATCTCATCTGCCGAACTGAGGTTAAAAGTGCGTCGATTTTTCAGTAGAATGCCAGAGGCATGAAGTCCCGTATCTCGGACTTTCGCCAATTTGCTCGGGCCAACCAATTCCCTATACTTGTCATATGTGAACCAAACGTATCAACGCCTTATAGATTGTCCGGTTATGAAGCTTTTTGTTCAGCCGCTTGCGAAGAGCGAAGCAAAGTAATTGTTTACATTCGCACAGACTTGACTTATCTTTCGCACCCAATAAGTTCAAATGACGACAATCAGTACGTGTGTCTTCGTGTGAAGAAGAATGCAGTTTCGTTCACGCTTATTGGTGGATATATATCTCCGTCATCGCGATTTGACTGCGACAGATTAAAAGACATCCTAATGAGAACCGATGGGCCTTGGATCATCACCGGTGACTTCAACGCCCATCACATGCTTTGGGGGAGCACTAGGATGAATGCCAGGGGCCGGAACATTGTTGCATTCGCTTCCGATTACGACCTTTCCATCATGAACGATGGTACCCCCACATATCTGCGGGGTCTCACGTATGGCAGTTGCCTTGACCTGACATTGGTGTCACGGTGCTTCTCTCACAAAGTTAAGTGGTTTCGCGATATTGAGACTCACGGGAGTGATCACATACCCACCTACGTGACGATCGATGGTATCATAAAAAATTTCTCTTCTGGTGTTGTAATTGGCACTGACTGGTCGATGTTTACATCGCGTGTAAGGACGCTTGCCAAGAAGGCCTCGCCTGCAGCCTGGAAAATACCATAGCGGAAGCTATGCAAGCGTCCAAATGTAAATTACCATTTTCGTCTAAAATAACACAGTTTGACATCGAACTGGAAAAATTACGAGCTATACGAAGGCGTGCTGAACGACGATACAGACGCACAAGATCAATTTACGATCTGAGGGAAGCAAGGCGGCTCCAGAAAAAGATTCAACGACGCATTTATAAACTGGAGAGCGAACGCTGGAAAGCATTCTGCGAATCTGTAGACCCTCATAAACCACTGTCATATATCTGGAGAACAGTTCATGGTCTTCGCTCCTCTCCGCAACAACGGCACCCTTTTAAAGCTTTGGCACTCCAACATGGAAAAACAGAACTCGAGGTGGCTGAAGAATTTTGCACGAGAGTTGCCGGGAATATTATGAACGAGAGCATCGACGCCGCGATCGTTCCTGAGACGCGATTACCAGAAATGGACATTCCGTTCACCATGGAAGAACTGGAAGGTGCGTTAGTCTCTTCTAAGCGCATGTCATCGCCAGGTCCTGATGGTATTACTTATAGTGCGTTGGGACACCTTGGACAAAAAGCCAGAAAAGAACTTTTAACATGCTTCAACAACTCCTGGCTCAGCGGCAGTGTTCCCCGAGAATGGAAAATAAGTCGATTAATACCACTTTTGAAATCAGGAAAATCACCATTGGACTTGACAGCGTATCGCCCCATTGCCTTCGCAAGCTGCCTCGGAAAAGTGATGGAAAGAATGGTTCTGTTTCGTCTCGAGTGGTACTTGGAACGATACACCAAATACCCTTCTTTCATGGCAGGCTTTCGTCGGGGCCGCTCCTCCATTGACTGTGTCCTTGACTTATCGACATTTGTTCAACAAGAAAAAAGTCGCAAGCGCATATCAGTGGCACTCTTTCTTGACGTGAAGGGTGCATATGATAATGTAGATCACGATGCCATCCTCACTTCGCTCGCAGCAATGAGCATTGGTGGACGAATGTTTCAATGGATAAACGATTAGATAACTGGCAGGGGTTTCTTTGTACAAACATATGATGGTACAACTGCCCAACATTACACCTACTGCGGAGTACCTCAGGGAGGTGTTTTAAGCCCCACATTGTTCAATGTGGCCCTCATGGGTCTGGTGAAGGTTCTGCCAAAGTCGGTGTGCCTATCCATATACGCCGATGATATTTGCCTCTGGAGTGCTGCAGTTACTCGCCCTCAGGTGCGTGCACGAATACAGCGGGCAGCAACCCTCACAACAGCCTACCTTCAGAAACAAGGCCTAAATATATCAACTGTGAAGTGCGCGTTGATGGCGTTTACACGCAAACCAATGACGCCATACCCTGTTTACATCAATGGACAGAGTGTCAAATATGCACGGACGCATCGTTTCCTGGGCATAATAATCGACAGAAGTCTTTCGTGGAGCCCACATTGTGCATACTTGAAGAAGAGACTGCTATCTATTGTGCATATCATGAAATTCTTGTGCGGTAAAGCATGGGGAACTTCTGTGGCCTCCATGCTACAGCTGTACAGGGCCCTATTTCTGGGTCTATTGCGTTACAGCTTGCCGATCCTGACTAACACTTGCAAATCGAATACTCATTCATTGGAGAGTTTGCAGGGTCAGGCACTGCGTATCTGTCTAGGACTGCCCCGATGCGCTTCTACTTATGCCACAATCATGCTTGCCAAAGACCATCCGGTCAGGACATATATAGTTGTGGATTGCCTCAGAGCGCACATTCGACATGCTAGCCGTGTCCCCGACCACCACTTGGCCCTTCTACCTTCCGGAAGACCAAGTGCTACATTTTCAGACGTCATAGCCAAGCACCTAAACAGCATTCCATCAGGATATACGCCCGCTGCGAGAACGGCATGTCCTTTGTGGGGCCTTGACCAGCCGCAAGTACGTCTAGAAATTCCGGGAATCAAAAAGAAAAGCAGTCACTCCAGAGTAGCATTGAAGCAAGCAACACTGCTATTATTACATGAGTTGTACTTAGACCGAATGCAGATATACACTGATGGGTCCGTCTCATCCAGCAGCTCATCAGGTGCCGCTGTAATTCCGGCTGCAGAATTGACAATCAAGTTTAAGTTGTCGCATATGACTACATCTACGGCATCAGAGCTTGCTGCTTTAAGGGCTGCTTTACAATATCGTGTTTAAGAACGTCCAGGAAAATGGGTCATATTCTGTGATTCGAAGGCAGCGCTTCAGAGTTTGCAGTCTGCCATGCGTAGGAGGAGTCATGACCAACTGGTACAAGAAATAAGACATTGCCATGATGAAGCTCTAGCACGAGGGCATGATATTATATATCAATGGCTGCCTGGACATATCGGTATTACCGGAAATCGATTAGCCGATGTTGCAGCCCGCTGAGCCCATGAAGAAACCCGTGTAGTCCCGATTCCTCTATCAAGGAATGATGCAGCAATACAACTTTACCTGCTGACTCGAGATCTCACACGCACGTTCTGGTCGTCTAGCAGCTTCCAAAGGTGTCAATTTTATGAACTGTATCCTTCGCTCAAGCTAAAGCTACCATAACAACTTTCCCTCTCCGATGCGACACTGTTATGCCGCCTTTGATTGGGTGTTGCATTTACAAAGGTGTACTCCTTTCGCATTGGTATGGCAGACGCTCCTACATGCGACTACTGTGGAACTGAAGAGACCATCGAACACGTCCTGTGCAGCTGCGCTTGCTACGACACACAGCGATGCCAGCTTCGGATGGTTTTGCATCGACTTGACCCCGGACCATTTTGTGTGCAGAAGATACTAGGACCTTGGGCATCTGCCTCTGTTGCGCAGAAAGCAACTAAAGCCCTGCTACTTTACCTCAAGTCAACAAACCTGAGCGACCGCCTGTAGACTGTGTGTGCTCCCCGAGTGTGCTCGTGATTGTGTGTACCTTCTGATCTTTCTGCAACCTCTTTTTTCCCCTTTATCCCTTCCCCAGTGCAGGGTAGCAAACCGGATGCGCGTCTAATTAACCTCCCTGCCTTTCTTTGCATTTTATCTCTCTCTCTCTTCTCACTCTGTCAATGCTTTTTCTGTTCAAAGGTGTGTGTTACTAATATCCCACACAAGAAAGTCGTGGTATGAAAATCGATCCCTTAACCGACTTAGATGTTGAATTTACAGTAGTGAAAGTGAGTACCTTTGTACGGGTAGTTACAACGTTCCCTTTCAAGCAGTAATTGTCATACAAAAGCTTAGAAAATAACAGTTTCTATAAGTTACACTATCTGTGGATTCAATCTGCGGGCTGAGGGTGCGTGGTCAGTCGATACTCGTCAACTCATGAGACGGGTAGCATTTGTGAGTGTGCATTCGGGCAAAATAACAAGTGCGTCAGCACTGACCGAATGGACTGCCATTGATAACAACAGTCCTTATCAACCACACAGCCTGTACAGGTGGCCGAGAAAGTGCTCACCAACACCGTTTTTGATAAGTGTGGTGTGTTGGGGAGGTTGGTAAAGATTGCACAACTTCGAATGTGAAGTGCAAAAGACACTGATACAAAGAATAGAGACGTGCGCAGCCCAAGCGCTATACATGCATCTGCTTTTTCCGCTGAACGCGTTCGAAGCTATGCGTCGTTTTTTTTGGTGAAAACTTGCCTTAAAATTACGACAAGAGTAGACGCCATCTCCCCTTTGGCTGTTGGGTGTTTGTACCCAACGATAGAGTTAATCGAACATGTAGTTATCGGCATAGCAGTCCTTCCTTTATTCCTTTCTTTAGTCTTTCCCTTTCTTTCTTTCTTTCTTTCTTTCTTTCTCTCTTTCTTTCTTTCTTTCTTTCTTTCTTTCTCTCTTTCTTTCTTTCTTCTTTCTTTTCTATCTTTCTCTCTTTCTTTACTTCTTTCTTTCTTTCTTTGAGTTTACTGATGTGAGGGCCTTTTACAGAAAAACATGAACGTGTCACCCTCACGATTGAGATGAAAAATCCGTAAATAGGTGTTAAGTCAAGCCGACATTTCGCCAAGCAAAGTAGTCTTCCTCACAGCTAAAACAGCTTAGGTCCTGTTATTTTCTCTTCTATCTTCTAGCCGTTAGGAAGACAAGTCCGCTTGTCAAAATGGCGGCTCGACACAAAACCTGTTTACAGGTTTTTCATCGCAGGTTTCCGTGTTCCCTTCCTGCAGTTTTTCGGGCGCTCGTAATTACGGTGACGGAGACAATACGAGATTATCATGGGCTGTTTCTGCCTTACACGAGCTCACACAACCAATGGCGTGAACATGGCTGTACTCGCACATGTACGAAGCAGCGAATGAGACGCCTGGCACAGGCGAGCGCGGATACATTACAGCAAGTGTTCAATGAGGAAAACCAGCCGATAAGTTTGCGTGTTTTGGCAATTGAACGGATGCTGGGTGAGGAGATCGCAAGAAAACTGTATACAGCACTTTCATCACAAAAAGCTTTTTTTATTGTTTTTAGCAAGAATTGAACATTGAACGTCGCTGAAGCGAACGTTATGGTGAGACGACTACAACGACACGGTACTTACGATCCATGGCGTAAGGTGCTTCACTCCTAAGACATAATTCTGATGTCCATAAACATACAGATATGGCACGCTTATTGAGCTCTCTTGCTCGATATAGGTGACTTCGATAATTTCGCGAGTGCGCTTGTCCTGATGTCTGCCAATGATTGTGGTTTCCTTAAACAATGGGGTGCAACCACAGAGGCAGCAATGAATGGCGAAAAAGCCCTATCTAGCACAGCACACATTACTCTTTCCCTCACGAAGGCAATCAATCAGGCATGCTCCTTTTTTACCTTCGTTGCATCCTCTGCGTGAAAGTGGAATACGGTAGTTGTTGAAGATGTTGAAGCATTTACGTACTGTGTGGAATGCTTGATAGCGCACGGTCGTTTCTTTTTCATAACAGGACAGGTTGCCCATGACAAGGTTTTCATGTTTTGTTGATGTTTTCTTTATATATTTTTGTATATACTTTCCTTTCGTGTGGACTAAAAATTCAGTTGATAGTCAGCGCTTGTCTGTGTCTCTTCTTGTGTCCCCGTTTTGAATTCGTGCTGTTCTACTTCATAATGCTAAACCAACTAACCCATAGCTTATCTTCATTAAGCTATATTTCTAGTTGCTCGCGCTTCTTCACTCCTGCCGCAGTTCATACCTTTTTGCCCATTCAGCGCTTGCCTATATCTCATCTTGTGTCCCCGTGTTGAATTCGCGCTGTTCGTGTTTCGTAATGCTAAACCAACTAGCCCAAAGTTCACTTTATTAGGTTTGCCATAATACAGCGTTACCTTTTTAAAACTCTACTAACATAAGGGAGTGCCTCGGATATCGGCCAGAACGTCACCAATATTTGTGTAGGAGAGACCGCGTCTTACGTGTGTTTCTTGTATGCAGTGCCTAGACGAGGTCCTCTTCTGCGGTGTCAACACAGAAGGGGACCGTCTCATTGTGAGTGTGTCTCGCCTCCGTGACCACGTGGCCGAGCTGTGGCTCGTCTTGTACACTCGCGATGGGAAGAAGTACTCGCTACCAACGGAAGTCACGCTCGACCGCAGTGCTGGAAGCTGCTACTCTGCCGCCGGTGTCAGGCTCCAGTGCTTGGCTGCCAACCGCCGGTGGCGCGTAGCATTCAATGGACTGCTCAGGTTGGTGGCTATATTTGCTCAAATAAAAAAAAAACTGAACACATTGCAATGAGAGAAATTGCGAACTTGACTGCAGCAGAAACTTCTAAGATACAGTGCGTAAATGCAGTGCGTGGATAACGTGCGTAGGCGCGGCTTATTAAATTACCAATCATTGTAGCACACTAGCCTGCGTTACCGATCCCTAACTGTTTTTTAAGTTTTTTTGCCGTTTATTCCTTTGTAATAATTGGTCTATTTTCTCGAATATTAGCTTTGTACTTGCTATCTTACACAATACACTTTTGTGCCATGTAAGGCACAATGAATGAATAAACTATTAAATTCAATCAATCAATCAATTAATCAAATCTTTATTTCCAACAGTTCTTTACAATTTAATTTCTTGGGAGTCCTTTGGGGAAAAGCTGTTGCAAACAACTTGAGAGTGTCTGAAGGTTTTTTATGGCAGTACTATACGCGGCGTACAACAAAAAAGTATTTTAAATAAGTGTACTTGTGTTGCAATATCACCGAAGTATAATGAAACATTTAAAAAATAAGGTTGTGCACAACAGTGGTCATTTGAAAGAGTTATTGAAATGCAAAAAGCAGTAAAACAGTGTAACTTCATGTGATAGATAAAACTGGAGTTGAGTGCCATAAATATAAATACGATAACAATGAAACTGGCCAACGCTAGTCAACCTTGAGTAGAAATAGTGAAATATTAGCAAAAAGTAGCTGACGTCAGCATAAATTAGCCAAGTTCTGTTTTTTTATTAGCCGACACTTTCCAATGCTGACCAACAGAACCATAGTTTTGCCAACAATAACACTCTTCAACCAGCACTACCAGCCTTTATTCATCATTCAGCCAACTTAAGGTTTACATTAGGAGCCTTTGTGGGTTCATTAGTCACCACTAGCTATATCATATCATAGTTAAATCAGCTGGCAAAGGTTCAAAACGTGTGACAAGATGCTGGTGGTAGTGAAAAGAGTCTGAACTGTAGGTTCTAAGCCAAGCATTTTTTTTGCAATTTGCACAGTACTTGTATTCGAAAATTGCGATTGAAATTCACAAAAACCAGCATGTCGCATCACCAGGTGGCAAGTCTTGACACTACGAGAACGAGCCGTAAGGGACGCTATGCGAATTCTGTGGCGGTCATGTGACACCACACATTATCCTTGCATTTATTCTAATTACTTGTACTTTTATCTCTAGTTCATCATAAGCTTATTACGGTGCAGACGGAATTCACATTGAGAAAAGGCGGTACCTTTGTGTTGTTAGTCGGACCATGCCGGTCCGTGGCACGCGAGTGCACGCTGTGTGCATGCACGGTGAACTGCAGCACGTGCGCACGAAATGCCGTTGCAATCACCTACCGCTGTCTGCAGCATGTGTGCCACGTGAGGCTGCATCGACAAAGCAGGTGAAGGTGAAATGAGCTTTACTTGGCCAAGAAGAACCCAGATTCAACATCAACAGATGGGAGGTCCGCCACTATTGCTCTCTGTGCCCGTGCTAGTACTGGAAGTCCATAGCGCACCGCCCTTTCAAAAACTTTACATAAATATGCCAGTCGCACTCCTGTGAAATATGAGCAGAGGTGGCAAGCTAGCGCCACCACCTGGCATACGCAGATTGAGTTTTAAATGCGAAGCATTTTTAAGCGAGCTTCGGCGACTGTGAACGTATCTATCTATCTATCTATCTATCTATCTATCTATCTATCTATCTATCTATCTATCTATCTATCTATCTATCTATCTATCTATCTATCTATCTATCTATCTATCTATCTATCTATCTATCTGTCTGTCTGTCTGTCTGTCTGTCTGTCTGTCTGTCTGTCTGTCTGTCTGTCTGTCTGTCTGTCTGTCTGTCTGTCTGTCTGTCTATCTATCTATCTATCTATCTATCTATCTATCTATCTATCTATCTATCTATCTATCTATCTATCTATCTATCTATCTATCTATCTATCTATCTATCTATCTATCTATCTATCTATCTATCTATCTATCTATCTATCTATCTATCTATCTATCTATCTATCTATCTATCTATCTATCTGCACATTAAAGAACACCAGTTGGTCAAAATTTCCGGAGCCCACCACTACGGCGTCTCTCATAATCAAATGGTGGTTTTGGGACGTTAAACCCCACAAATCAATATCTATCTATCTATCTATCTATCTATCTATCTATCTATCTATCTATCTATCTATCTATCTATCTATCTATCTATCTATCTATCTATCTATCTATCTATCTATCTATCTATCTATCTATCTATCTATCTATCTATCAAGTCGCCTACGTCTGGGTGCCCTCACCATTACTTAGGGTAATACGAAATCAGTGTGGGCGGGTAAGATGGTTTGATGAATATAGCTCGATGGTCCTGACATGAATAATTTCACAATCGCGTCAAGTACGCCATCAAACCCTTCTCGCCACATCTTTTTTTAACGCGTGAGCGTTAATCTGGCATTGGCAACGTTGACTCTATGAATGCAAATAACTAACGTTTGTGTCCTAGCAGAGAAATCGAAGCCAAGCAGTCTGTGTGGAAACCAAGTATTCTACTACAGCGCCACGCCAGGTCTTCGAAATAATTTGCAAGCAGAGCCAAGCGTTGATGGAACGCTAACGCTGGTTCCAGTGTTGACTATCTATTTTCTCGCATATATTTAGCGCCATAATGTTTCACTTAATAAAAGAATTACAACAGAGTCACCTTGCATTGATTCCCAAGTTACGTGGGATCTGCCTGTTTTTTTGTTTTTTTTGCAGGCAGTAGTGGATGGCGATATGTATGTCACGAAAGTATCCTCATTTGGTATTGCAAAGCGCCAGTACTGTGAAAGCAATCAAGTAGTTTTATACAATAAAGCATTATGTAAAAAAACACTCCGAAAATGTAGGAAAATAATAGTTGGCCTCGCGCGGCTCGGCCTCTTGCAGGCTTCGCAGCGCTTGCGGAGCGCTAGGATTGAACGCAAATGCACCCACTCGCACAGCAGCGCACCATGCGGGCGCTGCCGGCAGTTATCAGCTGCGGGGTCATCTCCTAGCCCGCGCTCAGCACACTAGGCAGTATACTTCTAGACACTGTAGCTGTATTATCTGCTTACTGCTGTTGGGCGGTGATATAGGTAAACTTTGCACTAGTGTACCTTAGAAGGGTGGCAGCTTGGGCTAGTTGGTATGGCATGACGATGGTTATAGCGCGGGAACAGAACTACGACAACGACGTGTTCTTCTTGTCTCTTTGTCGTCGTTCTGTTCTCGTGCTATAACTATCGTCTTGCACTAGTGATTTCTTGGTGGTCGCACCCCTGGTAACAGAAATCAGTGGTTCAAAAGAAAGCTTCCCAAATTTCATTTTCTCTAATGCTCTAGGCACAGCAGCGCTTTTTGCTTCATTATATTAATGGAGGCTATTGTAGGTTCGTGGTGTGGCCTGCAAAATAAAATAGATGATGACACGATTGCACACATTGCTGTCCCCGGAATCAATGAATTCACATGAACGAAAAAAAAATGTTTTGCCTTAAGGGCAAGTCTATGTCGCCTTAATCATTAAACTTAGTAACTGATTTTGTAATCTGAGGATTATTGGCATCGGTATAACATAACCGAGTTCTCAGTAGTATTATGACTGTGAAATACTGCACGAATAGCCTGGCTGCGCTTATCTGTAAAGTAACACTTGCATCTTAAAAGCAGCAAGTATGTATCTATGTAAAAGTACTCTTTTTGAGTACACTTATTTCTACACAAAACTGCAGTAATAGCTCAGTAGCTCATATTTGCCGAAACCAGAAAATATGTCCAAAATAACTAAACAGTCAGTGACGTCGTATCAAAAGTTTTAAGGGAACAATGATATTTATTATATTGCTACGCAGCTGACATATCAGCGGTCAGAAGACGACAACGAGGAAGTGGTCTGTCGGTTGTGCCTGTTGTCCTCCATCGTAGTCGATGCGATACGCATCGTAAATACGTAGCATTCCCCCCCCCCCCCCCAGCGGTAACAGCGCCGTCTCGGTGCACAATAATTACCGTATCATCCGCCAGGTAACCGACGTCACCAATGGGATTATTCCTGCATCTGAAACCCCAAGCCTGTCTGCTTCTGCACCCAGTGATGTTGTACACGTCAGCCGGCTAAAACCTAACCACCTGCCTACTAAAGACCGTAATTAATGTGCACCGAGATGGCGATTTTAGCGCCGGGGGGGGGGGGGTAATGCTACGTAGCGGACATATCAGCGGTCAGAAGACGACATCGAGGAAGTGGTCTGTCGGTTGTGTGTGCTGTCCTCCAACTTAGTCGATGCTATACGCATCAGTTTCAATATAGATTCTAAACAGACACGCCTCGTGTCATTTTCACGTAACAATATCAATGCACTTTCATTTTCTTGATGAAGACGTTGTACGCCAAGGTGGATCATTGACTACGGTGCTTGGTTGCCGAGCTGAAGGTCGCGGGTTTTATCCCGGCCATGGTAATCTAATTTCAGTGAAGGCGAAATGGTAGAAGCCCATGTATACTGTGCGCTGTCAGTGCACGATAAAAAACACCAGATGATCAACATTTTCAAAACTCTCTTCAACGCGTTTTTCAAAGTAATATATTGTATGGGACGTAAAACGCTGCATATTTTTTAATAATACGCAAATCCAGTTCTTACTTTACACAAGATAAGTTTAAAAGACGCTGTTTGCTCCGCCTGCAACCTTGCCCACTATGTGACTGTGGCTTAACATCTCCAAGTCTTCACTAACCCTGAAAGTGCTAACCCAAAATCAACCAAGCACATCGTTATTGTCGTAACAGTACGGCCCACGCCGATGGTGATAGAGATTGCGGCACCTTATTTTTCTCTACTTTGCGCCACATATTTGCGACACTTTTGGATCGACCCACTGTGAGAATCATCCGAATTAGCCAAATTAAAGCCACATGTGACCGCATTAAGAACAGCTGGATGCCATCTAACAACACATATGTTTCATGAAACCAGACAACGGTTCCACATTATCTGTTTTTCTGAGTAATTGGGTTATAATAACGAGCTTTTACTATATGTGTACAAGCGCAATACTCTTATTTGTCGTGGCCACATTATAATCCGCAACTGTGAGCTCGACCTAATTGTAACGTCATGTGGCCTTCAGAGTGTTAATCAGACAGAAACAAGTAAACCTCAAGTAAACATCGCCTAGTATACGACGACGTAACTGACTATGTGGCGATAAGCAGATACTACTATGCGATGTCATAACCTACCTAACAAACACAATAGTAGAAGGAAAAAGACATTCGGTTTTAGGAACGTCAAGTTAAGAATTCTTAACACGGGTATCCGTTATCCTTGGAGTACGGCACGTATGGATGTTGCAGAAACTCTCGTACAGTCATACCGAGAGCACGTGAACACGCCATCTAGAAAGTGGAGCAATCTAAGCTGTTGTCTGAACTAGAAAAATTAATGTCTGCGTTAGAAGAGAATGCTCAGCCATGCTAAACTAATTCTGAGCATTCTTTGAACAGTGCAAGTTGTGTAGTTGAACAAACAGCAACGTAGCCAACAAACCACTAAGCTGATGCATCTTGAAAGCAACAGTAACACAAAGTGAAGAAATGTGGCGTGCGAAAATAACAAATAAAAAAGTTATTTTATGCATTGTGCACATTGAAAGAGCTCGACGTATTCCTCATGTTTACTAATGTTCTTGAGATGGGACTAATTGGCGGAGAACTACAAGCACTCTTGCGGGTGGTCAAAGCTACCACTTCGCCTGTTTCTCGCAGGAGACACGATGATTCATCAAGGGGACCATCCGTCGAATCCGAAGTTCACGTGAAGCTTGGGCTCATGTATGTATTGAATACAAGCATCTTGAAGTAAAGTGCCCTGCTAGCCTGAAATTCAAGCACGGCCAAAAGTGTGCATTGTTTAAGGCGCTGAACTATAGTCGGTATTCCAGTTGTAGTGAATAAAAGGAGTGTATATTTACATGTTTGTTAAGAATAAACAGCATGCGTGGTTTTCACCCACATCAGCAACGGCAAATAACGAAATGCCACTTTTGCAGATACTTTGTGCATTCAGAGGAATGAATGCAAGGTACATTTATTGTTGTCAGCAGCCGAATAAACTATTATTCAAGAGAGACAAAGAAAGAGAAATATTGACAGAACGGTAAGGAATTCTGCCTGGGGTACTATTTGCTCCGGCCTGCTACTATATACTGGGGAAGGGTGACAGGGAAGAAAACGTGGAATGGTTGGCGATGGTAAGGTAGGGAAATGAGTATATGGTAATGTTACACTTAGTAACCCTAACACGTGCATCCAGTCTGTAGCTTCTAAGAATGCCATGATGGCTCCTTTAACCACATTTGTGCTGCTGGCGTCAGGACAAGGAACTAACACTTCCTCACTGTAGTTAATGGTCGAGTAATATACCATCCAATTGAAAAGATCAGTTGCTAACGTTCTCTTGCATAGCTGGACAGGTGCGAGATTTATGTTTATGGTCGGGCGTTTCTGGCATTTGACAGTGGTTGCAATCAGGACTTGTGTCACTGAAGCCGGAAGTGGTTGTAACGTCTCGTGTAAGCCACACCGAGATGAATGCGGAGGATAATGCATGAGATGCTTGGTTTGAACTTGTGAGCCATACGGAATCTCTTTTCTGGATACGATTTGTTTAGCCGATTGTGCTGGTGCTCTAGTTTGTTACAGTGCACTAATATGGAGTTGCACAATAAACATCGATGTAAGGCGTTAGTTCCTGTTCTAGAAAACGGAATGCGCACTTGAGGCGCTCAATTTGACGCTTCTGTTAGCTTCTGCGTGCCTCTACTAATTACTCATTACGCCATAGCGAGCAGGTGTCCCTGGAATGCTACATGATGTTAATTTCTCGTAGCTGCACAAAGTAGCCCTGCAATATTTAGAGATGAAGTGTGATATGCGCCTCGTATTATGAGGCCGTCGATGGTTTAAAGAGTAGTTTTCGTGCCACACACTATCATCCATCTACGAGGGGGCTCTACACACAAGAAAAGCATTGCATCCCGAATAGGAACAAGTTCCACGGCAGTCGATGTGATCTTGTGATCAAAATTGAAACGTCGAGCGATCTTTATCTGCAAGCGATCTTAATTACAACAAAGGCTGTGGTAGAAGTACATGACTTGGAAGATCCATCAGTACGCATGCGTGCCGCACCATCACATATTCTCCGATTGTGTAAAAGTGTGTTTGAAATCAAGAATAAGAATTTCAATGCCTGAAGTAAGGAGGTATGTTTGTAGTGAAATGTTAGAGACAGTTCTGTTTTCTCGGGGTTTCACCTAGCCGAACTCTCCTGGTACAAGCCTGATCCCATAAAATCAGCTGCAAAATTCGTTTGTGGTTGGCAGATTACGCGCGCAATATACTAAAACTGCAAAGTGCCCTCTTTCTATTTAAACATAACTGCGGAATAGCGCGTAAGAGCTCGTTTTGCAAAAATTTGATCCCGGTGACGTTGTAGTCTATGATTGTGGGTGAAAAAGCAGCGTTGGTCATGAAAGAAGATTGATGGTAGATTATAAGTTAGCACGTGAGTCGGAGTGCGTTTGCAGTTTACGTTTGCTCGCGGTAAAGTTTAGGTCTCCACCGTGACGCACGCTTAATGTTTTTTTTTTTACTGTGAAAGCTGTTACGAGAGACAACAAGAAAGCCGTATTTGTCCGCCGCCACCGCTGGTGTTCGTAGCCACTGTCAAACAAAACAAAAAAAAACAAAATAGGAAAATATACCCAGCATAGTGGAACGAGGTTCGAACCGGGGTACTATCCGTGCCGGTCCTGGACTTCACGACTCAGCTACTCTGGCTTCATATTTTAAGCAACGGTATTGAATAGAATCGGTATTCAAATAGTGCACAATATTGTACAGAATGACACTGTTGCAGTTCTGTACTGACAGTAAGCGTGCAAGCACTGCTTCGAAAGAATCTCTAAGGCAAAAGTGCTACAATCTAGGGAAAGTTCGTCATCATGCGCTGCCCAAGAAAAGTGGCGAGGCTAAGTACCTCACTGAGATGGGGTAGCAGTGCGGTCGAAAGTCGAGTTCATCATAAACATCCTTAAGGAGGATAGCCATTCGGGGGAAATGTGTGCGTGAAGGGGGGTCGGCTCTGCGTTGCAGTCATAGTTTTTTGTTCCTATTGCCTTACAAATACCGGTGCTCGAAAGTACAGCGCACAAAAAACTACGCAAGTGTTGTATCAAGAAGAGACCGTGTTACCATTCGCATTATAACGTAGTGATATACTAAGATAACCACCAGGCGTCATAGAATGATAATTGTGCAACTAGGCGTCACGCAGTATGAATTGTATTAGGAGTAGGTATTTGAATGCTTCCAATCCTTTATGAAGGGCCCTCTCATAATTCCTCATTCTCATCAGCCAAGGAATGAAATAATACAGTAGTGGGTACTTTCAAGGGTCCTTGTGTTAGTAGTAGATACAAAAGTGTGTGCAATGTCTTAGAGAGATGACGCTCTTTCGGCTTTTGCCTTGACTCTGGGTGCATCTGAGTGCGGGCCTGGCCGTCTTTATTAGTCAAATATTGCTTTACGGCAGTGTTTATTAGCAGTCAATGTGTGGTAAATGCAATTAAAAACTGTATATATCTTATTTTAGTGTATGGTCTTTTGCTTACTTGGTCTCTTTTGCTTTTGAGCAACTATGTCTTCTCTTTTCTGCAAGAGAACGTAAAAAAGAAACGGACTTTCCCAGGCGCTATGAACCTCGGCCTCTCCACAGCAAGCAGTATCGAACATAACAGGGTCTGTATTCACAAAACATTCTAGGAAAAAAAATGTACCCGAAAGGATACTTCAGCCGATCTCAATGCGGCTTATATAATCTAAGTCGACCAGCCAACGCAAAACAGCTTTACGAAAAAGATATCTTGTGAATTCTCTTCCAGACGCCACTATGCTGTTAAATCCAGATACTCACACGCGTTATATGACCATCGCTCATCATTGGCTTCCTCGTTTTCTGATTGCTTTCAGCTGGTCGACAGTGTCACACACACTGGAGCATCCCGCCCAGTTGGCGCCGGCACTCTTGGCGGAGTGTTGTGCGGAAGGGTCTACGCTAGAGATTCTTCGTGCGGTTAAAAGGTAAGCATCGCTTCACGCAGATAACTAATGTCACAGCTTCGCTGTGTAGGTCGGCATTTGCCCAAATGAACATGGAAGAAAGAACTCCATTTCGGCCTTTAAGGATTAGCTAAAGAGGATTTGAAGGCGAAAGTGATGTTGCATATGGCATACGTCACCACATCGAGATGATTGTGTTTCCCACGTGCATTCATGATCTTATACTTGGTTTTGACTTTGTGTATTCTGCTTCCGTTGTTATATGCTTTAAAGAGAACGTCATTCACATCACGGATACAATGGATGCGCCCATTCCCGTTTCGTCACCCTCGATCTCCAACTTCGTCATTGTTGAAGACTGCATCCTGCGCCCTGATCATGAACACGTGATAGCTATCGCGTCTACCCAAGTAACTGACGGTAATGCACTAGTGGCTCCTTCTTTTCGCTGCACCTCCCGTGTGATTTTCGTCACCTCTTGCCTCCTCTGGTTTTCCTGTGACTGCGCTCTTCTGCCCGTTTGTAACGCAACTGCAGAATATGTGCTGCTGTCGAAGGGAATTACAGCGGAAAAGATCGGCACCTCTCCACTGACCTCCATCGCGGCACTCTGCCCGTCTTCGTCAGCAGTACCAGCTCCAGGTTCCCGCTCTTTCTCTTTTCGAGCTGTCACTGGTTTATACCTCACACCTGGTCGGTCTGAAGCACAAAACATGCTTTGATAGCTGTGCCACATCACTGAGTCAGACTTCCGCGGCGGTACACCGCACTGAAACCGACGGTTCTCGGGTGATAAGCCGTCAGCCATATCAGGTTTCGCAATCAGAGAGAGAAATCTTTGAAAAAGAAGTAAACGAGATGCTATCGCGAAATACAATACGGCCTTCTTCGAGTTCCTGGGCATCTCCAGTCGTTTTAATTAAAAAGAAATATGGCTCTGTTAGTTTCCACATTGACTACCACGCGTTAAATAAAATCACACACAAAGACGTATATCCCATGCCTCGAATCGATGATGCCTTAGGCACACTACAAAAACGAACTATTTTTGAAGCGTTGACTTACGATCAGGCTACTGGTAAATCCCCATGAACGAGGCTGACAAAGAAAAAAACTGCATTTGCTACGCCGAACCGCCTTTATGAATTTAATGTAATGCCATTCGGCTTGTGCAACGCTCCAGCCACGTTTGGGTGCATGATTGATACTGTTCTTCGTGGCCTGAGATGGAAGACCTGCCTCTGTTATTGAGATGATATTGTTGTTTTTTCATCTACGTTTGTCCAACGTCTTCAACGATTAGACGAGGTACTGCAATGTCTCTCCAAGGCTAGCCTTCAAATAAATACAAAAAAGTGCACATATGCCAGCAAAAGCATCAGAGTCCTCGGTCACGTCATTTTCTAAGACGGAATCCAGCAGATCCCGAGAATATCGCTTCTGGGCTACAGTTCCCTCAACCATCCAACCAAAAGACGTTGCGCTGGTTTCTTGGTCTCACGTCCTATTGTCGTCGCTTGACACGCAACTTTGCAACCCTAGTGGCTCCACTGCATAAGTTATTTGCCACTGGTGCTCCTTTCTCATGGTCCAACGACTGCGAGTCCGCATTTAAAATTTTGAAAGAACGCCTAATTTTTGGACCAGTGCTGTGCCGATTCGACGAGCACCCACCATACTCCACACTGACGCATGTGCACAAGGCATTGGAGCTGTCTGCAGGGTAATCCCACATCTAAAGAGCAGGTTGTGGCCTACGCTAGCCGGACTCGGTCAACAGCCGAGCGGAACTACACCATCATGGAGCAGGAGTGCCTGGCTATCGTCTGGTCGATAGAGAAATTCCGCCCGTACTTATACGGTCAGCACTTCACCATCGTCACCGACCACCACGCACTCTGTTGGTTTTCATCAATGAAGAATATGTCAGGACGTCTTGCGCGCTGGATACTGTGCTTACAAGAGTTAGACTTTACCATCACGTACAAGTCTGGAAAATGTCATCACGATGCCAACGCGCTGTCCCAGTGCCAACTTTCGCTTTTTATTGACTATACGTCCGCCTTCGAATGACTCTGACGCCCAGCTTGCCTCACAACACGTATCGCTTGCCTCGCTGGACTTAATGCAGCCATCTTCGAGCTCCGTTTTACGTTCACTTCAGCTGGCAGATTCCTACTGTCTGGCTTTCATTGATCGCATTCGCAGTATCACTAAACCACCCAACAGCGGCTTGTGACGCCAGCTTTGACAATTTCGCCTTGAGGACGGTGTGCTCAAGCGATACATTTATCATCCCACCGGTAACAAGTGGGTGCCAGTTCTTCCCCACTGCTTTCGTCTTCGAGTTTTGTAAGCATTCCACGATGACATTGCTGCCGGTCATCTAGACTTTCACAAGACATACTATCGCATCAAGACGCGCTGATTCTGGCCTGGCTTGTCCACAACGATGGCCAAATACGTGGGCTCATGTGCGTCGTGTCAGCACCGCAAGCGATCCACATCCCTGCCCGCTGGTTTCCTTCAGCCTCTTCCCTGTCTGACCACACCATTCAAATTTGTCGGAATAGACTTGTATGATGCTTTAAACTGCCGCTGACGTCTTCCGCTCAATGTTGGATCGTCACTGCAGTCGACCGTCTAACAAGATGCGCCGAGACCTCACCTCTTCATTCTGCTACCACCACAGAAATCGCCGAATTTGTCTTGAACTCAATCGTCTTCCGCCACGGAGCCCCCTCGCGTTCTTTTGAGAGACCATGGCAAAGCCTTCATTTCCAAGGTCCTCGAGGAAGTCCGTCGGGTGTGTATAATACAACGCATAAAACCACTTTTACATATCATCCGCAGACGAATGGACTTACCGAGCGCTTCCACCGAACACTCTGACATGATATCGATGTACTTACATCCTGACCACAAAAATGGGATAACATTTTACCATTTGTCACCTTCGCCTACAATAATGCGATACAACAATCAACTGGCTACAGCCCGTTTTTCCTTGTGTATGGCCGATCTGCCTCCTCGGTCTTCGACACGGCATTCTTCTTTGCATCTGCTCCGAGCTGTACCTCACTCCTAGAAGAGTTCGCAGCCTTAGTCACACACTGCCGTGAAATCGCTCGCAAAACGCAGTAGCAACTCAAAAGGAAAGAAAATATCGCTGTGATAGCAAACGAAGCGACGTGTTCTTTAATACGGGCCACAAGGTTTTACTATGGACGCCGGTTCGAGCGTCGGGGCTTCGCGAGAAATTTGCACCCCGGTATGTTAGCCCATACACCGTTGTACGACAGACGTCTTCAGTTTCAGGCCGTTTCACCCGCTTCAGGCCGTTACTGATGACCGCCGTCTTCGCAGCACAGAAATCGTTCACGTCTCGCGCATAAAGCCTTTTATGACTCATTTAGCCGAACCCTGAGTTGCAGCCAGGTTAGTCGCTTAGAAGAGTAGGGGGGAATCGTAAGCACATTCCAAGCACTTCATCATTCTCACTTTTAAATGCCCCTTATCATCGTTCACCTCTCGTTGGTGTTTTGAGCCGAGGGAGACGTCACGGAATAAACTCTTCTCTGCTCGCCCTCCTGTCTGGTGATGTCTGCCTGAGTCTCTCTCTCTCTCTCTCTCTCTCTCTATATATATATATATATATGTATATATATATATATATATATATATATATATATTATAATGAGACGTTTTAGAGTGGCACTCTTTTATAAAACAGGAGAGCGGTCACGACACGTCAAGCGGTAATAGCGGAACTAGCCTGAGTCCCCAGTTAACCAAACGTCGTCTTCTTCACCGACTGAGTCATACCCCCTGCCTTTCTGAGTAGCCTCATCTTCTTCACTACATTTTCCTCCCCTCCGGAAAAGAGCCATCCTGGCGACTCATGGGCACGAGACAATAGAGGGATCGTAATACGGTTTTAGGCGGTCTATGTGGACGGTCTCACGTCCACGGCGTCGTTGATCATGGGGCTGCTCCAGCGGCTCCACGATGTAATTGACGGGTGAAGTTTGTTTAACCACACGGTAAGGTTCGTCATACTTGTACACTAGTTTCGTTGAGAGACCAGGGCTGGTTGAAGGGATACGAAGCCAGACAAGGTCATCTGATGCATAAGAAGCCGGAGGCGTCGGGCTATCGCGGTGGTGTTTCTGGCGTTGCTGTTCAGTACTTGTGAAGGAACGGGCAAGCTGACGACACTCTTCCGCGTATTTAGCAGCCTGTGACATCGTCGTCGACTCAGCAACATTCGGGTGGTAAGGAAGGATGGTGTCTAGCATGCAAGAGGGCTCGCGACCATAAAGGAGAAAATATGGAGAAAAACCAGTGGTTGTCTGGACAGCAGTATTATGCGCGTAGGTTACAAAAGGGAGAATACTGTCCCAATTGGTGTGATCGGTTGCGACGTACATTGACAGCATATCTCCTAATGTACGGTTGAATAGTTCTGTAATGCCATTAGTTTGAGGATGATACGCGGTGGTGGTGCGATGAATGACTTGGCATTCTTTGAGAAGCGATTCGACAGCGTCCGACAAAAACACACGCCCTCGGTCACTCAAGAGTTCACGTGGTGCACCGTGACGTAAAATGATCTGATGCAGTATGAAACGACCGACGTCACTGGCTGACGCAGAAGAGAGTGGTGAAGTTTCTGCGTAGCGCGTAAGGTGATCGATAGCGACGATTACCCAGCGATTTCCAGCTGGTGTCATCGGAAGAGGTCCATACAGATCAATACCAACACGGTCAAACGGTCGCGCAGGACAAGGTAAGGGTTGTAGTGGAGCTGGAGAACTTGGAGTGGGATTCTTCCGGCGTTGACAAGCGAGACAGGAACGTACGTAGCGACGAACGAAGCGATACATTCTACGCCAGTAGTAGCGGTGGGACAGGCGGGTGTAGGTTTTTAACACTCCCGCATGGGCGCATTGTGGGTCGGCGTGAAAGGAGGCGCATATGTCTGAGCGGAGACGTCTGGGAATGACTAGGAGCCATTGGCGTCCTTCGGAGAGATAATTCCGTCTGTATAGCAAACCATCTCTGATAACGAAGTGTTGTATTTGACGGCGCATACCTCTAGGGATATTTTGCGAGGGAGTTCGACTCAACAAGTTAATAAGTGAAGCGATCCAAGGATCTTTTCGTTGCTCCTGTAGCATGTCGCTGACACTAAGTGCAGACACGTCGGGGGCAGGCGAAGACGGCGACTTGTCACTACATCGTAGAGGTGATCGGGACAAAGCGTCTGCGTCGGAATGTTTTCGGCCAGATCGGTAAACGACGTGGATGTCGTACTCTTGTAGCCGAAGCGCCCAACGGGCGAGCCGGCTGGTGGGATCTTTTAACGATGAGAGCCAACATAATGCATGGTGATCAGTAACGACGCTGAATGGGCGCCCGTAAAGATAGGGTCGAAACTTGCCTATGGCCCATATGATGGCTAGACACTCTTTTTCGGTGACTGAATAGTTGGCTTCTGTTTTTGTGAGTGCACGGCTGGCGTAAGAGACGACGTACTCATCAAATCCAGGTTTACGCTGGGCGAGCACAGCACCGAGGCCAACTCCGCTAGCATCCGTGTGTATTTCCGTCGGGGCAAGAGGATCAAAATGTCGCAGTATAGGAGGTGACGTAAGAAGGTGGCGGAGTGTGGCAAACGCATCATCACAAGCTGACGACCAACTAGAAAGGTCGTTGTTGCCGGCAAGAAGGTCAGTCAAGGGCGATATGATGGAGGCGAAGTTGCGAATAAAACGACGAAAATAAGAACATAAACCGAGGAAGCTGCGAAGTTCTTTTAAGGTCTTCGGCTTAGGAAATTCGGCAACGGCACGGAGTTTCGTCGGATCCAGAAGAATGCCATCTTTAGATACAACATGGCCCAAAATTAGGAGTTTTCGAGCGCCGAAGCAGCACTTCTTCAAGTTGAGCTGTAAACCGGCGGCAGCGAGGCAAGTAAGCACTGTCTCGAGCCGCTGAAGATGCGTTGAAAAGTCGCTTGAAAATATCACGACATCGTCTAAATAACACAGACATGTCTGCCATTTCAGGCCACGGAGGATGTTGTCGATCATGCGCTCGAAAGTGGCAGGCGCATTGCAGAGCCCGAATGGCATGATGTTAAATTCGTATAAGCCATCAGGTGTAACAAAAGCCGTCTTGGGGCGATCAGCGTCAGCCATGGGAACCTGCCAATAACCTGAACGCAGATCTAGTGACGAGAAGAACTCCGCGCCTTGTAAGCAGTCAAGGGCATCGTCTATGCGAGGTAGCGGGTAAACATCTTTGCGCGTGATCTTATTCAACCGGCGGTAGTCGACGCAGAATCTTATTGAGCCATCCTTTTTCTTGACTAGAACAACTGGGGAGGCCCACGGGCTGTTAGAGGGCTCAATAACACCTCGCTTCAACATGTCGTCAACTTGTTCCGCGATTATGCGACGCTCATATGCGGATACCCGATACGGACGCTGACGTAAAGGAGCGTGAAGGCCAGTGTCGATTTCGTGAGATACTGTGGAAGCACGGCCCAAAGTCAGTTGCTGGTGGTCGAAGCTGGCGCGGAAGCGCTCGAGGAGGGCGATGATGTCGGTGCGCTGCTGAGCCGTAAGGTTGGTGTCGATGCAGCGCGAAATTGCGTCGGCGAATGATGGGGAAGAGGATGACGTGCAACAATCAACAGCGTCAATAGGTAGCGTAGTCGGGTGGTCAGGAACAACACGTGCAGTCGAGGGATCAATGTCATCGGCAAAGCCCAGGCACTCTCCGCACAGTAACTTGGAAGGCGAGGGAAACGGATTTGAAACATAAATTGCACTTGATTCATCGTGAACATTCAGAACGGCGAAAGGAATCAGGAAGCACTTGCGGCGAACAGCGGTTTCAGAAGGCGTAAAAAGGACAGTTGAGCTACTAGAGACGTCACAAGAAAGCGGAACTAGGGCGGACGAGAACGGGGGTATTGAAGTGTCGGCGGCAACGAAAACTTTTGCAGGTGAAAGGGACGAGTCGAGTGAAGCAGCGTCGCATAACGGCGCGAATTCCACTTCGGCGCGAGCACAGTCGATGACGGCATGATGAGTGCAGAGAAAGTCCGAGCCCAATATAATGTCGTGGGAACACTGCGGGAGCACTACAAACTCGACGACATAAATATTGTCAGCAATAACGACACGTGCTGTGCATGCAGCAAAAGGGCGAATTCGTTGCTCGCTCGCAGTGCTCAAAACAAAGTTGCGATGAGGCATTGTGACTTTTTTTAGTCGACGGCAAAGTTTTTCAGTCATTACACACACTGCGGCGCCAGTATCAACCAATGCAAAAACAGGTATACCTTAAACGGAGACAGCAACGACGTTGGACTGCGAAAAACAAGGTCTTGTGGAGTTCGAAAGATCCGCAGTTCTTGCCCCCGGAACTGCGGCTCCTAGTTTTCCTCAGGGACAGGGCGAGGTCGACGTAGCATAGGGGAAAGGGAACGGCGTCGGGGTGAAGGCGACCGGTGTCTATTGAAACTCCGGCGAGGTGAAAATGTGTCCATGGTGGCAGTGTCGCCATATACAGCAGGCCCCGATCGTGCTGGGAAATCGTAATTGTTGTGCCTGACGTCACCACGCAGGAAAAACTCGCGCCGTCGACAAAATCGTGCCACGTGACCCGCAATTCCACAGGCGAAGCATATGGGGCGGTTGTCTTGAGTGCGCCAAGGGTTCTGAGAGCGTGGAGGTGGTTGTCGGGAGAAAGGACGGGCAGTCTGGTACATAGGCTCAGTCGGTACGACAAAAGGGTGCGTGGACGTAGGCGTTCGCGACAAAGAAACGTGGCCGTTCGTGACAGGCGGACGTCGGGTTCCGTTCAGTGCTTCGGCATAGGTCAATAGAGCAGCCACCGGTGGTGCGTGAGCTGTTGGTAGCGCCTCGGACACTTGCTCCTGGACTACTCGCTGTATTGATGGCGCTAAAGTAGATGGGGCAACTTCGGAGGTATAAGGCACGAGGGACAACTGGCGTGCGACCTCCTCTCGTACAAATTGCTTGATCTCGAGAAGCAAACTGGTGTGGTCTATAGCAGTGCCAGCCGACGTTAAAGCGGAGATTGTTGCACATGGCGTGCTGGCACGACGAGTGGTGTCACGCTGTTTCCAGAGCTCATCATAGCTCTGACAAAGTTGGACCACTTCCGCTACCGTTCGCGGGCTTTTGGCGACAAGCATCTGAAATGCGTCGTCGGTCACGCCTTTCAAGATGTGTTTGATTTTCTCGGCTTCTGTCATGGCCGAGTTGACACGCCGGCAAAGGTCGACAACATCTTCGATATAACTGGTGTAATTCTCACCATTCTGCTGAGCCCTAGTACGCAAGCGCTGTTCGGCCCGTAGTTTGCGAAGCGCTGGACGGCCAAACAAGTCCGCAAACGCCGTTCGGAAGGCCGACCAGGAGGGGAGGTCTCTCTCGTGATTACGGTACCACAGACTGGCGACGTCGGTCAAATAAAATTGGACGACAGTAAGCTTGTGCGCATCGTCTCACTTGTTGTGCTTGCTCACCCGGTCGTATTCGTCGAGCCAGTCTTCCACGTCTTTGTCATCGGTTCCACTGAAGGTAGGCGGATTGCGTTTCCGAAAGGAGGCGAGACAGACAGGAGCTGCAGTAGTTGGAGCCGAGGCGGCCGCCTGCTGATCGTCGTTCGTGGACATCGTAGCAAATGGAGGCAACGTACGGTTTCGCAATTCCAGGATTAGGCGTTACCCAGCACTCTCCACCAATTATAATGAGACGTTTTAGAGTGGCACTCTTTTATAAAACAGAAGAGCGGTCACGACACGTCAAGCGGTAATAGCGGAACTAGCCTGAGTCCCCAGTTAACCAAACGTCTTCTTCACCGACTGAGTCATACCCCCTGCCTTTCTGAGTAGCCTCATCTTCTTCACTACAATATATATATATATATATATATATATATATATATATATATATATATATATATATATATATATATATATATATATATATTGCTTTCTGTGTTCGTATAGATTGACGACTGAAATGGACTCGTACGATCAAGCCGGTATGATGTCTGGTGAAATCGTAGTGGATGGTGAGTGGAGAGAGCTGTGCCTCTGGGGATTCAAGATCAAGAATCAAGGTAAGCGTGTAGGGATGAAGTAATACGAAATCGTTTTGAGATCGCACAAGCCGCAAAGATTAGTATAGGGGGCATAGTTCCGCGCTCAGTTTCATATGCGTCGTAATCACATGGAGCTTCAGAGCTACGGCATATCTTGCGCACTCTGTGCGCTATGTTTCTACGTCGCCTTATCGGTACCTTGAATCTCGATGGTTATCTCAGATAACGCACATTTCCTTGGGATTAAAAAGTATACCATAAATATGAATCGACTACAACTGCCCCGAAATATTAACTGCGTTAATTAGGAAGTTTTTTTAGTAATTACAAGCTTCATTGTTTCGTGCTTGAAAGTACATCGGCTGGACTAAAACTGCATGGCAAAGAAAAAAAAACTGGGAAGAAATACACGCGAGTGCGTTTCATAAAAGAATTGTTTACGTAGTCGCTCAACTGACCACACAGGCTCACTCGTTATTGTCAGGGAAGCCCTATTCATGCACCGTGAGGACCAGACCTTACAGGACTTGAAGTGCGCTTTCTGCATTCTCGTTACTGTGGCGAAGACAAGAGCTTATTGTGTGACAATTTCTTGGACAGGCAGGAGAAACATGTGTGTTCAGAGCTGTCTTAACGGGTGCGACCGCAGCTATACAGTGAATCTATAGCACTGCAGCGAAATTCGTGGATCATTTTAAGAAACTTTTCCTCGCAGCGTTGCTGATGGTGCGGGTTGTACGGGAGTAAATATGGTATACAGTTTTAAAATGCAGAGTGGACGCAATTATAGTGTAATGATAATGATGCCGTAGTGTCTCTAACTTTTAATTTGTACCACCATAACTGGCGGTAATAGGTGTTTTTTTAGCAAACGAAAAGCTTTCTTGCGATTCATTGTTCGCAATGTGAATGCGTTCCAGCAGTCGACGAGAAACATAGTTTAGCTAGGAATCACCAGGATAACACACACATGATAATTGAGGCTGTGGCTATCCCTAAAGAGATTGTGTAAGCAATCCTTCCTTCGGTCCAACTAACAATAAGCAGACTACTTTAGTTGTTGCACAAGTTTAACTTATATCCATGTATTGTTGGTTTTCCTCATGTTTTTTTGTTGTATTTGCTGTTAAATGGGCCCCTGTATCAATCCCTTTCTTCATATATAAATGAATGAGCAGTGATCACGCGCGATATATTGTTTTCGTTATTCATGTATAGAGTGCAAACGTATTAGTCAAAGTGATATAGTTCTCGTCGACTCCTTGTCCCTATGCCTCTACCACGCTTATCATGTAGCTCAAAATGACTGAAGCGTCAACGTTAGTTGGTAGGCTTCATCTAAATAGACAATAAGGCGTGCAGACATGGACACAATATAAAAGAACAGAGTACTCCAGAGGTCAAGTGCCAACAGAAAGGGCGCACTGCGCTGAAAACAAAGAAGGCACAAAACTTATATGCCCATACTCAGTCATGTTAGCGCCATTTGCCGCCAAGACACACAAGCGGATCAAAAGCTACCTCCCGCATGCGTTTCTACTATTGTAGTTGAAACCAACAACATGCACATTCGTTGTTGTGTCTCCATAAAACTGCGCAGTCCCAATGGGGCATGCCATAGCTGAAGCTATATAAAACGTGAAGTGCATCCTGTCAATTTGTATTCTACTCTTGTGTTGCCTTGATTTTCTTCAGTCTGTGCTAATTTGCATGCTTTACATTATTTCATCATGCCATCATTATATATCATGCAAAGGCGGCGGCAATTTCAACATCTGATCTCCTAGTTATTTCTTTGTGCGACCATGGGAATGGTAGCTACCACCAGTTAAAACGGTGATGGCGAACGTAGAACGTAATTTACGCGAGATGGCCTTGCGTAAGATAGTGTTTGCTTAGAAGGTTATAGCTGACCGATCAACGTTCACATGCTAGCTAAAGGCACCAACTCCGGGGGGCTCGAAGCACTGAAGGTAACTTAATGTGTGCGGCGTTGTCAGATTCAACCTAACATGAGAGCCTTTGGTTCCAGGAAACATACAAGTGGACGTCTGTGAAGAAGACCACCATATCGGCTTCCTTGAGGTAATGATCATTCGCGCACTATAACATTAAGTCAATGCGTAAGAACTTTGGGTGGACTAGAGTATCTGTGATTTCACGAAAACGTTGATCTAAGGCGGGGAAATTTGGCGGCAACTGTCGAATACGACCGCCCAACCGAGAAGTGTTGCAAATCATCATTCAGTGTCACTAGATTAGGAGGTACAATGAAGTGTTGTAAAAGCTTAAAAATTGATTAAAAGTCATTACGCTTGCATTTTTCCACACGCTTTAAGCTCAATCTAAGCAGAGATCGACCTTTGAATAGCGCGCTTAGTACCTTGCCAGATGCCACCGGAGTAAATGACACATATGTTTCATTAAATCATCTAACGCTTGTGACTGCTTACATTCGACGCTTTGCAGAAACATAGAACTGATAATATGGTGGAAAGAAGTAGTCATGATGAGGTCACCTACTGAATGAAAGTAAGTTTGGAATAAGTATGCGGAAAAACCATGACAGAGAAACGCTAATGAGTAGTTAATTCGTCTGCAAATACTTCAGAACGCTCACTTCTCCAGCACTTTTCTTCTTTTCTTCCCAACTTTCTTTCTAATGTTTCACAAAGCTTTCTCAGGGTAGCTAGCTGGACAAACTTCTCGTCAACTTCCCTGCATTTTGCCTTCCTCTTTCTTTTCTTCTGTCCTTCACTCTCTTCACGTGTGAATGCACGCTGCGAGTTCCCACTGTTTTTGAAGCGTTTGATGCTAGCATGAATGCAGAAAAAAAATTGGAATCTGGACGCTTTCTGTAGCACAGTGGTAAGTCACCTCCTCTCACACCATCGCAGTCACGGAGGTATGTTCACACGACAAAAAGATTGAAGGTTGTAAGTCGGTGTTTCAAAAACTTTAAAGAAACCTAATAAAAGTGACGTAGCAGAGGAGACAACTGCTAATAATATGATTGTGGAAAGGCGCCAAGAATTTTTTTTATGTTCGCGAAGCTGAAAATGCCTTAATGTTTTTTATCTATGGTAGTTGGGGCTGCTTTTACCTGTTCCTCGTTCCCTTACGATACACGTATTTATTTGTACAAAAACGATGCACTGCCTAATATTTTTGTACAATACAGGTCAGTTTCTACATTTACAGTGGTATCACTTGTAACGAATTCTTAAAACTTACCTCTAACAATGTGTTAGTGTCACATTTTAGGGACGTTGATGACTGCGCCCTTGCCTTACGCAATAATTAGTGATGATTTACTTTTGCTCACTGCCTTTGCATTTTGCATTTATTTCAGAATGGTGACATGTACCATTTGATTCGCACGAGCAAATACGGAGCGAAAAATGGGTGAGCCCATGTTTGCTAGACTGGTGTCAATATTCTTATTTTAAAACGACTACGTGTGACGAAGGCATGAGATGATAGCTGGAACACTGTACAGCCCTTGTAATTGCGATTTACCTATATAGCGATTTTAGCGAAATAAAAAGCGAGGTTTTTTCTCTCACAGAAGGAAAGGACAGAAAACTGGTTATTCAAGTGGCTTTGAATGTTTGCAAGAGCGAAATTGCTGAGGCAGTAACCACATCGCGCTATGTTCTCTGGCAAATGCGAGCATATGCATACTACTGCGCCTGTCGAAAAATTCAAATAATGATTAAGCCTAGTGCAGAAACTGAATGAGCAAGCGCATTAAAATGTTTTTAATGACCAAATCGAGTAGGCGCCTTTTAATATGTCATGCCATGAGAAAAAAAGCACATATATATCATGAAAAAATCATTGAAGACGCACACAAACGCACAAATTCATTGAGGACGCAGCATTGCGGAATTCATTTGCTCATATTATTCCTTTCTATTTACTCATATTGTTCCTTTCATTGGCAAAGTGCTCTCTGCGTGCAGTGGCAGACAATGTGCAGCGTTATTGGCTGTAGTGCTTAGTTTTTATCGAGGCTACATAAGCGTAGCGTTCTCATTCATGGCAAAAGAAACATCTAATCGGTATAGGCTGGAGCTAGTTACTTCATAGAAAAAGATTGGTCGTAACAGCAGAATTTCATACGAGGGACAAATGGAAGGCAAGGTCAAGTCTGTCTTCTCTTCGTGCATCTTATCAACTCTTATGAAGTACCACTGCCCAAACCAATGTTAGGGAAAATATACTTGGGATTCGCGTCGTAATATTATCTAGCTGGAAAGAGCAACTTAACTTGGCTACATTAGGGGCTTGATTTACAGGATCCACTGCATGCGACAGCGTTTGCCTGCATAATAAAAACGCCATTGTAATATAAAAAACAGTGAGGAATCAAGGAGCATTTTACTTTTCCAGGATCTACTACGGATCAGTTTACGCTCCCTCATGTGAGATGCGATCTATTGACTACGTAGGGGAAAAGAGCAAGCACGAATTGAAGGCTGAATGTGGCCAACTGCATGTACGAGGCGGTGAGTTGTCATGATGGCATTCAAGAGTAGTTTATTTTGTAATCCTTAGAGATTCAACATGGTAGCATTAGTAGATGTTATTTAATATTGTCCTAAATGATCCGAATGTAGCTTTTTTAATTTCTTACTTTAAGCTAAATTAGTGGCATTGCCAACAAAACTTACGTCAAAAATGACAATGAAAACCAGTAGGAAGCATACTTAATCGCTGAATATATGATTCGGCGTCGTAGTTTTACGGTGAAAGCTGCTATGAGATCACAACAAGATCTGATATCGTTGTAGTAGTTTTCCGCCACTGCTGCCAGTTTCCTTAACCACTTTCACATTAAATGAAAAAGACATAAGTAAAGAGTGCCCGGGATAGATTGGGATACAAGCCCAGACCCTCTTTGCGGCAGCATATTTTTCTATCGCAGAGCCACCCCTGCGCTTCAAAATGCGTCGCAAGAGGTCCCCTTGCAGGTTTAAGGTTGGTTAAAGAATCTTATTAACATGTGTAATATGAGTAAAGGGTTAAGTAACAGCCTGGCATCACTCATTGATCTATACATTTGTCCATTCACCTATCCCTCGTCCTATATATGGACGCTCTCGGGATTTTCTCCTTTTAATTGCATATATAAGAAAATTAGCGCAAGAGAATATTGTTGCATAAAAAAACAAAAAACAATGTAATTCGACCCTTATAAGTGCCTGTCTCGCAGATACTGAACAGATTCCCATGGGTTCCATGTTGTGCACACCTCGATACCACAGTCCGTGGAATGCGTGTGTGCTCCACAAATGTTTGACAATCTATAATATTCCAGAAACGGTGAGGATAGAATGTGAGAATCTTGACGTGATAACGTTGAGAAACCTATGTTGAAGAATGTCCGGCGTCGGTGCCATTGTCAGTCGGGCAAATACACGACGGTTGTAAAGAAAAAAAAAGTCACGACCTATTGCCGAAGTGAATGATGATGAGTGGGTGAAGCAGCGGGGTCACTCCGTGTAACCGCAAATCAGCCGTCAGATTCACCAATTACGCATTTAAATCAGTGTGAGGGCATCTACCGTTATACACAAAGTTTATTGGTATGTTGCGTGGAGTTGTGAATTCCGTTTTTACTTCATTATTATTGCTTTGTGGTATCAGATCTAGCGTAAAATTGGCAAAAACGAAGTCTGGGCACGTTCAGATGGTGGCTTTTGCTTGTTTCTAGTCATAAAAATTGCATCATAGAGCACATACAGACATAATTGACTGCACAAGGCAGTCGTTGTCTGTGATCGTCATCGTCATTGTCATGACTTATAGTGGGTCCCCGTGCTTTGCCAGGATGGCAGAAAGAGAATGTGTGGTCTCTAACACGCTTGTTCTGCATCTTCATGAGCAACATCACCATCGTCAGTGGCATCTACGGTACGCGACGACCCCAACGCTAATGTTTAAGCCTTGATCTTAAGGAGCTTCACCGATAAAACCTTGGCTTCATCTGGTATTGAATGCAGGCGTTTTGATTCGCAGCCTAGTGTTGTACAGAATAGCTACGTACCGCTTCAGGAAAAGAACCCATGTTATAGAGTTGGCTGTCCACTCTGACAAAAAAATGTGATATGCATATGTATTGCAGTGACTCAGAAAACTGTTGTCTGCTGTTGGTCAAACCAGGAGAAATACCCTGATGATGTTTACTTTGATATGCACGTTATTGCACCGAAGTGTGCACTTCTTTTCGATAGGACATACCATTCTGTCCTAACGGGGTTTTGACGTTCCTTCGGAGCACGTTGCGTTTAGGCGCCAGTGTATCTAGTTAGTCCACAGTGGCCGCACAACCACTCATATATACTCAAACATGCTAACCCATCACACAAATCTGTGCTTAAACCAAGAAAATGCGGCATATCCTACTCGCTGACTGGTTCGCATGAAATCGATTGTCACAAAGTTTGGGATCGGTCAAAATATTTGTCCTCTACTCTTCATGAAAAAGAAATGCGACCTCTAGAGACCCATTTTTTAAAGTTAAGATTGTAGTGTCATACAACAAGTGACATCTTTTACGAACGCTGGAGGTATTACCCGACGATTGATAATAAAAACTCAAAAATGTAGTATAGGAAGAAACTTTCTTCATGTAAGAAAACGTTTGCCGATGATGGTTATAGCCTTTAAAAAATATCACTTATAGTTTTTCGACGCAAGGGCGTTTTTTGAGATGAAGAAGGAGTGGTGATGGCCTGAGAGTAAAATTGATGTAACTTTCGTAGAGTACGATTTTTCAGAAGTACTTGTGCCATTAAAGTTGAGCATACAGAAAACTTTTGCAGCTCACTTTTCTGCCCTTTTTTAGTGCAACTATGCCCAACATAAATGTGTGCACCAGTGACAGAAAATGTTGTGACGAATATTGTTATTATAATAGGTTTTTGTTATAGTGTTTTTATTTTAAGAGTGCATTCGCATGCTACATAATAAACTTTCTCTCAAGTGCTTTACCACAATTCACGAGTTCTCCTTGATTTTGGTGTTACTAAATTGTAGAGTACACTCTAAAAAATTTTACACACTAAAAGGTGTAAAACGGGTGTACGCAATAAAAGCACCCATATGAACACCCTTTTTACGCCCCATTTTGAAATTTGAACTGTTCGTAATCAAAACACCCTCGAAACACCCCATTTACACCCTTATATTTGGGGTGTAATGAGCAAGGCTACAAATAATTGATTGATATGTGGGGTTTAACGACCCAAAACTACCATACGATTATGAGAGACGCTGTAGTGGACTGCTCAGGCCAAATATGCATCTTGGCACGTCCGTTTCAGGCAACCAAAAGGACAAATACTTAAATTTGATCAAGCTTCACTGCATCGCAAAGCACTGTGGTAAAGCCAGCGTGAGCAGAAGAGCATTACATGATACGAAATGAACGCATGCACAGGGCACTTGGGCATCAAACAAATATAAGCATTTGCGACTGCTCAGGCCAAATATCCATCTTGGCATGTCCGTTTCAGGAAGACAAAAAAAAACAATTACCAAAAGTTGATTAGGCTTCACTGCATTGCCACCTTTCGACCACCTCGGGGTTTTTTTTTATTATATGTATGTAAGGAGAGTTCTTTAACGTGCACCCAAATCTGAGCACACGTGCCTACAAGGCTACAAATGCACGACATTTTCGGGCCGTTTTGCTTATACTGTTAGTATACGTTAACCATCTTGATACCAGCAAGGCTCCCACTACTAGCTGCTTGCGAGTCTAGTAATGAATCGAAACAGAAAGTAATGTGACCGAAACGCAGTTTTCATCGATAAAGCACGCAAACTACTATAAGATAGAAGATACAATAGGAGCAACGCTTGTTCAATAGACTAAGAGCCAATTCTCCTGTACCTGTTTCTTTCATCTGTGTCATTTGCGTGATTAGTAAACACTCACAAAGTACACTGATTTACCTCAACAAGCTAATGTTGCGCACATTGGTGTAGCCATGCATAGAACACTCCCCCCTCCCCCGTCCCCCATAAGATCGAAGCTTTTAAAGCTGGAGATAAATCAACCACCACCTGCAAAAAAAAAAGAACAACAGCACAGTTGTTTAGCCATAACCACCACGTGAGCAGGCCATCAGGTCTCTTAAAAACGAACATTGACGTCATGTATTTTTAGCAGGCACGTTTTATTTATTTACTGTAGCGAATGTTCATCTTCATGTGTCATTAAGAGTGCGTCATAGAAATTAGGAAGAGGGCACCTACCATAAAGAAAAATGCAGAATAAGGACAATTCGGTGACCTTGACGCAGCCTTGCTCACAAAGACGGGAGCCTTGTGGACTAAATTGCGAACAAAGCTCTCCTCAGGGGAGCCGAAACGCATTCACTAGTTCTCTCTCTCTCTCTCCGTTTTTTTGTGTGGATCCCCTTCTTTTAATTTATGTACCTTCCCCAGCAGACGTGCTTCGGTCAAAGCCTTGATTTTGTAGGTAGTGAGAAAACAGCATTGATGAAATATTCTCAGCCATGGTCTTGTTCCAAGGACTGCAAGCTAAATATAAATGTATTGCCGCAACGTGAAGACAGAAGTAGCAATTGGCAGGTTGAGAAAGTAGCAGCAGGGCAGTATTTTTATTTACTGCTTGCCTGAGCGTTCCTCTTCTTTCTTGTTGTTGCTTGCTGCATAAAAGCGTGCAGATGCGCGTATGGCTGTCGTCTTCGTCTTCCTAGCAGTACGCACGTGGCAATATGTTCTCATCGAATAGTGTGACGGCCGATGCATGCAATGTTGCAATGTATTTACCGAAATGAAAGTGCTGATGAAATATCGCCTGCGTGACTTAGAATGTGCAGTCCCTAAAGACCCATAGAGCTAAGCAAAAAGCATCAGCTTAGCTTTTTACCAAAATTCACTATATTAGGTCGGTGAAGGTGCGCTAAACATTGCTCCTGAATATTACAAATGCGCGTCCTGACTAGTAGCTCGTGCTGGCCGCACTGCACCGTCACAAAGTTCACTGCGATTCAGATACACTGTTAAAGAACGAGTATAACGCAACAGATCACTGCCACAAAAAAAAAAAAAAAGCAGCGCCCGCGTTATCAGCAGAGGGCCGGAGCTAGCGTTAAACCGCATCTAGCCGGTCTGAAAGCGCCACAAGGCGCCATCAAGTCTCGTCGCCTAGACAACCTTGGCTGCCCGCCTTCCTCCGTGGCAGCCCGGTATTGCTGCGCGCCGGGCGCACAGCGCGGGAAAGGGGTCGACATCGTCTTACATGTCACTGCGTGCGCTGGCGAAAAACCCTCCCTTGTGTGTGCGTGTGGTGCGCGTGGCTTCTCGATCGGTAGAGTTAATTAGTCGGTGTTTAGTTTGAAATGTGCCTGCGCTCTGTGCTCCACCAGTGTGTTCTGTCAGTGCTGATTATTGCGAAGGTGCACCATCCTGAAGACTGGACCTGTGGATTCATATTGTGGAGCACTCGAAGTGAAATAGTGAGTACCGCTCTCACGGTGTTCCGTTCAGCGCTTTGTTAACTGCGTGAGCACGAGAATAACGCCTTCAAACAATTTTGTTTTCAACTAGTTGATGACAAATCAGCATTTGTTTACTTAGCGAGAATATGTGTCCGAACCGTTTCACGGGGACGATGGCGAAGTGTGATTGTGGGCAAGTTTTTTCGTTTGTTTGTTTAGATCGTTTGGAGTACAAAGCAGAGTGAGCGTGCGCCGCTGAGGTTCAGCGAAGAAATTGAACAGATCTTTGGGGTGCCCTTTGTTGGCAACCGTTTTTAACGGGGCCCGCTCGTGCTGCACATCAATTTTAGTTTACCATTATTACATGTGTGGGGACGGCGCCTGTTAGCTCTAAGCATCAACCGTATGTAAGACGCATATGCTTGGGCATGTCGGTAGTTCATTAACTTTCTTTTTTCTTCTTATTGCACAAAAAGACCGAGAACGGAAAACAAGGGCGCGGTGTCCATGTCGTTCTTTTCGGTTCTTTTTCGTTTTGTGCGGTAACACTACCGTGATAACTTGGGTTGATGCATCGGGCGACAACACAGCATATTGTTTCGCGTTAGGTGCGCCTGGCGAAGTTTTCCTACTTGCTAATACATTCAATTTAGTTAAATTTGTCTTCACCGGTATTTTCGTTCACCCGCAACGTAGCGTGACACTGCCGACAGCCGTGCCTATGTAGCAGATCGAGCACTGAAGCTGGACTTTTGTTTGAACAGGCCTTTAGTCTGTGTGTGTGTTCGAATTGCCTACTTGAACAACGCAAAAGCTTGTTTGAACATAACTGCTAACTTTCCAGCACATTTTAATCAGATTGTTTCCATCATGTGTAACTTTCAAAATATTCTTGTTATTCAGAGTTTTATTTCCATCGCCTCGCTTTGGCGTTTAATTTCGCTAAGTACTTTAGATGTTAAAGGTATTTTCGCTATGTGAAGCGTGTTATTAGTTTTTTGTTGCACAAAAACACTTTAATGTTATACATACTGCACGGTATCATAGCATGTGTTGCAGCCAAAATGTAAGACTGGGCAGCATATCTATCTGGGAATACAACACGCACAGCCACTGAACAGCCTACGCTGCACCGGGAAGGAGTTATGCTTTCTCGCCCTGACAGCTTGATTGAAACAAATGGCCCTAATTTAACAGTATACAATCATCATTGAGTGAAGGTAACAGGGTCACTTTATTCGACATTTCCCAGCCAATTTTGCGGCTATGGCAAATGTGTTTGAAAAAAAAAAATCGTGCTGATTTAATGCACTGAAAACAGTGAACTGCTTGAATATTTCGGAGAGAAAAAAGTTTTTGGTCACGTGGTTGCCTTTCAAACTTTCCAGACTGTTGTTTGAGTGTTGTTTGTGAAAAAAATATTTTACAAGTACCGCACCATTTTTTATACCAATATTGGTACATGTTAAGTAAAGGGGCTTATGTAAGGTGTTTGAAACTCGGCAATATTAATACAAATTTTCGGCCACATACGTCTGCAAGCATTTAGCCAAAGTGTGTTATGTTTGCATTTTCTCATTGCTATACTGCACTTTTTATGAATATCTGAGCTGTGACTACTTACTTCACAGAAAAGATATTTTGATGAAAAATTATTTTTAGACATCTTAAGCTGTAAACCTCTACGAGAAGAGATCACTCATTTCACAGAATTGTCATTTTTGTCCGTATTTAGGCGCAACTTGCACCATGTGGTGGTCCAAATAAAAATAACCTTTTACCTAACTTGAAAGCAAATAAACAGTTCTTTATATGTGACAAGTTTCATCATTACAATTTCTACTTCAAGGAATAAAATATTTTTTGAATTTTCCCATCAACGGCAATGGGGAACTTCGAGGCGTCGGCTGCTGTATGACCAAACGGCGAATGGGGAACTTGGAACTTCAAAAATCATTTAGGGGCAAAGCTCTTGAGGCCGTGGGTCATTCCCTCCTCTGTAGTTGTACTAGTAATATGTAGCCACTTGATGAGTTGCACAATAGATAGCGTTAGTGGTTTTCACAGCATGTACACGGATAAAATATGATTCGTGGGGCAAATCGTTCGTCCGTTCGTCTATGCATCCATCCGTCCGGGCTTCCGTGTGTTGGTTCTGTCCGTCTTCCTGTCCGTTCATACTGGCGTCAGACTGTCTGTCCATCCGTTTGTGCGTCCGGACGGACGAACGCTACGCCCTACTCATCATCATTCACTCCGTGGATATGCTGTGATCTTTTTCTCAAAGCATAAATTGCTATGACAAAATTTGGTACATAAAAAGAACTGTTTATTTGCTTCGATTTAGGTACAAAGTCTATTTTAATTCAACCACCACATGGTGCAAGTTGCGTCTCATTATAGACAAATCAATTATTTTCTGAAATTTGCGATTTTTTTCTCGTAAAGTTTGACAGCTTGAGAGGTCTAAAATATTTTTTCCTCCAAATATACCTTATGTGGATTAAGCATTCACTCCTCAGATATTCATTCGAAGTGCAGCATTAATATAAAAAAATGCAGATATAACACATTTCGGCTAAATTATTTGAGGCGTATGTGGTCGAAAAATGGTAATAATATTACTGAGCTTCAAACACTTTACGCAAGCCCTTCATTAACTTGTAGACCAAATTTGGCACGGAGGAAGATATACTTATGAAATAATTTTTTTCACAAACATCCAGACGAGATTCTGGGAAGTTCCAGAGGCAGCCACGTGACCAATAAATTATTTGTCTGCGAAATATTCTAGCAGTTACCTTGTTTAATGCAGTAAAATCAGTGCGCTTTTTTTTCGAATACATTTGCGGTGGTCACCAAAATGGCTGGGACGTCTGATGTGGAATGACCCCATAGCCACTTCTTTCATTATATAATCGTGTGAATGTCAGCCCATTCAAGAACACTAGTATCATTCGCATTTTAATACGTAACTGTACAGTACTTAATTTTACAAGTTACCTGCACTGAATACCATCTCAATGCGCATACAGTCATGTATGCTCAGTGGCATTGTGCTTTTGTGCATTACAGATAAAATATGTATATGTTGTTGCGCGTCGTACTGTATTCCTTTTAATAAACTAATCGAATGAGTACCATGGTAGATCTGCAGAAATACACATGCAGCTGTGTTGATGCATGCTTAAGCATAGAACTTGACATTCACTTAGATTGGTCGTTGCATGCAGCTTATGGAACATTATCAACTTGGAGCAGCACCTTTTTATTTGCCTGCGCGAGCAAGCCGAAAGGGTAAAGTAGGGTTCATATCTACGGCACGAAAGGCATAATTATTCTGCCACAGCGCGCTTTTTATGGCGTTTATTGCTCAGCATACCTTTTCTAGCATTTCTCACTGCATAGGAGCCCGATGCCACTGAATATGCTTTCTATGCACTCAATTTATACTTACACATAAGAAAGCAGTTAGTTATGCATGGTGCAGACTGTATGTTGCACTCTTTGTGAAATTTCAGTCATTGTTCCTTGTGTATTTATCTTAGGTTTCCCGGATTGAATTTCCTGTACAGAAAGAACAGCTTCGCCCCACTTCTCTCGAAGGCACCAGTCATCTCAGCAGCTGAAGATTATTTTGCAAGCAGCAGTGACGAGTGGTTTTGCAGTTAGAAGTATGCCAACACTGACATTACATTAATACAACCCTAATTACACTACCTCGTTGAATGTTCTCTTTTTAATGTCGAAATTTATACTGCGAGGTGTAATAGGTTGTAAATGTGACTCCACAAACTCGCTTACTCTATGTGTTTTTTTCTATTGTATAGGTGTCAATCAAACGCCATACGTCTCAGTTGTTTGCCCGACTAGTGCAATTGTTCTGAAAGTTGTGGAGATTTATTGTATTGAAAACAATGAATTTTTATTATAGAAAGAAAGAAACTCGGTCCCGTGACATATTTCAAAGTTTTACAGAATGCCATCAGAGTCCGGTTTGTCGGATTTGCAGTTTTTCTATAATAAAGGCAGATGTTAACATATGGTCTTAACTGTTTTTTGCTTCGGCGTTATGTTCGGTTGGACCTTACGCTACAGGTTACTGCTTGCACTACTGTGGTGTGTGTGTGTGTGTCTGTGTGTGTAAGTGCCTTCCGCGTCTTTGTCGTTTACGACCCAGTCTACGTACACAGATATACACTGGTCTCATGCAGCTCATTCAAGACCATGGCACCTTATTTTGTCAGTTGCAGAGAAGGTTCATATATGCTTCTCCCGGAGAACAATTCAGGCTTAGGCGAGTTGGTGATGCATATTTGATGGAATGAAGTGCTGTGAAGAGCTCTCCTCAACACACAAGTCTAAGCGTCACCTCCTGTGTCTCTGCTTTTGTTGCCCTTTAATTGCGCTTCATTTGATCAAGTATGCTCATCCATATAACTGCCAGCATTTCAAGGGGGTTTTTAGTGTACACCCCACCCGCATGGGTGTAGCTTCTTCCAACACCTATAGTTTAGGGGTGTTCATAAACACCTATTATTCTAGTGGCTAAGGTACTCGGCTGCTGACCTGCAGGTCGCGAGATCAAATCCCGGCTGTGGCGGCTGCATTTCCGATGGAGGCGGAAATGTTGTAGGCCCGTGTACTCAGATTTGGGTGCAGGTTAAAGAACCCCAGGTGGTCAAAATTTCCGGAGCCCTCCACTACGGCGTCTCTCATAATCAAATAGTGGTTTTGGGACGTTAAAACCCACTAATCAATCAATCAAACACCTAATAAAGTAGGGTGTAAAGTTTTTTACACCCTACGGTTCAGGGTGTTTCTAAACACCTTATTGTTTAGGGTGCTTCTAGACACCCTAAGAGTGTGTTGCCCATGGGACAAAACAAATTCACCCTTATGGGTGTAAAATTTTTTTGAGTGTACAGTGCTACATTCAGTGATGATGAAAATTAACGCAGGTGATTACACCATTTCTGTATCTACAAAAAGAGTTTCACCCGAAGTCGTCTTCTACCACGGACACAGATCTTGTGGAGTCGTCGTTGCAGCCATTGACCTCAAAAGTGAGAACTATAAAGGATGCGGCTTAAGTATTGCTCTTAAGAGGTGAGCAAACGTGTGTAAGCTTGGTGTGATTCATGTACTGTGACGTAAGCATCGGTTCAGTGAAACATGCTGTAGCGAGAGGCCTACTATAAACAAAGTATTCTCCACAGGAGATTACATTATTTCAATGTTTTCTATGAAAATGAAGCTTCTTTCTTTATGAGTGCTTGCAGTAACACAGATAATTAACCCTGAAAATAAACCCCCCTCTCTGTTAAATTTTTTTAGATCTCAACAAAGCATTTGCAGCCTTCCTGGTTACATAAAGCACAAGATTATTCAAGGTAACCACTCCACAACCATACATTTTTCTTCTGGTTTAGAATCAATGCAATGTCGTTTCTTAATGTTTGCTGAAAACTGATGTTGATATTGAAATAACGGCAAATGACTGGCTAATAATTTTAATTGGCTGTGTTTATTACTTAACTACTGACAACAAAGCTGCCAATGTTTTGCTCTTTACAAAAATAAAGAGAATTGTATTTGATGTACTTCTTGCTCGCTTCTGCAGAACACGACCTGCGTGGAAGCTCTCCACTTGTGTCAGATATTCACAACGAGTGCAGCAAGATGCCTGACTTGACGGGAGGCAAGGGATCGTCACTAGCAGTGTTGCACTCCATCGCTAAAGAAGTTATGACGGTAGGCATATTAGAACGACGAAATTCATGATACTTAGAATATAGCCGTTGTAGAAAAAAAAGCTAATCCTGCAAACACGAATACCATTGAAGAGTGTATTGTGCGTCTGCTTGTGCTTGTGTCTGTGTTGCTTTGTTTGTTTCTTTTAGATAATGACTACTTATTCTGGAATTGACCACTGCGAAAGGCATCGCATATTTAGTATTTGGTGATGCTTTCTGTGATTGACATGTTATGAAAACACAAAAGCCTATCAATGGCCTATGGGATCGTCAACACAGAAACTGTTTATATTCGAGAAAACTTCGTTAGTCGTGAGCCCTAGTTATCTTCGTCAGTATGAGCTGCGCGGACTTACTCCACCTCTTTCTGCACGCTCTGCTTCCCTCCGAGAACACATGTGTCCATCAGGCTGACGTGTGAAGGAATGAAACGAATAAGCAAGAGAACCAGTACAAAGGCAGAGAAAAAAAAGTGATAGATGGAAAGATGGAGAAAGAGATATTGAGAAAATGCAAGAATAGTAGCACACAAAAAATGAAGACACACAAAAATAGACAAAAGAAATGTATACAGAGGCATAAAAACGTTTGAGAAACAGAACGAAGACGAAAGTGGAAGAAAAAAGAAATAAGAAAAAGAGGAGACAAAGGGAAAGATAGAGGAAAAAAACAAAAGAAAGCATACCATGAATCATCAGGCCCACTGCAGCTTAGCAAGGCGGAGGGATAGGAAAGTCAGTGTGAGGAAAGGGAGAGCATAGGCGATGGGAGGAGGAAGAGGTGCGAAAGGAAGAAGTAAAAACGTGAGGCATGCAGGACATAGTACAGCAAAGAGCAGGAAAGGAAATTGAGGGTGAGGCGAAGGAGGAAAGAAACGCCCCCAATGCTACTTCCTCGGTTTTCGCACGGCTACTGCTGAGCTGTCCTGTTTTTTTTTAGTTGTGGTCAACACACCATTGAAAGATTCTTTGCTGAGAAAAAGATGCTTTCTGACTTCATTTCAGGCTTTCCTGTCTGTTTTATTGTTATGTTATGGTGCTTTTGAAAAATGTTTTTGAATATGCAGTGGTTCTTGATTCATGCATTTGTACTCATAGTTTTCTATGACATACTCAGTAGGAATGTTACTGTGAGATCTTCGAAAAGTTTGCACGTAATTTGGTTCTACAGGACTTCATGCAATGAGAAATTAAGTTAAGAAAACGCTCAGCCATATAAGACAACATACAAAAGGTTATGACTAGGGTTTTCGTGTATTGTAATGTACCTGTTGAATAAACGGAGGATGTTGGAACTTTATTTAAAATCCTGAGAAACGCAACTAGCATGCAGAGGGCTTAACCCACGTTGGAACGGGCAGGCTAAGCCTGACTGCCGCATTTTGGGCCCTCCGGATGGGGCCCAAAGCTGATACGCCTTTTGGGTTTTCTTATGGCGGAGCACCACTTAGGGGTGTAGTCTTGATCACTGCGGACAAGTTCTCTGATTTGCAATAGGTTTCACAAGATGAGGCCACCACTCCTACAACAACAGCTCGCCATAATATGGAGTACATACCGAAAGACACTGTGATTTGGTGGTTCTGCACAGAATGCACCATGGCAGCTTATTGTGGGACCAGAGATGCACGCAGTTACTCATCAAGGCTGTCCTATCTCTGTGTTATTTTGAATATTTTATACAGCTGCTGCGTGGCGTTGTCGATATAGCTTATAGAGTGCAAAAGGCCTAGTGGCGCGAACAACAGGTTCGAGCTGAAGTTTAACTCAGGTACACCGCCATGTCTTATTACTTCAGGTTCCTTATTTCTGTTGTTATTTCTCCTAGCAATCGTATTGGTGCGGCTGGTCCTTCAGGCGTGAGAGTTGATACCTTCTTCAACTAATGAAAAAGAAAATGAATGACTGTAAGTTCACGCAGAAACACAAGTCGCAAAAGTCACGTATACCACGTGTATTTTACTTTGATAAAAAAGCGTTCTTCAGTGTGATGTGTGTGCATACGAGAAATGTCATTTCACAATACTTTCTAATGGTTTAGTTTTCAGTTCCTCGTGGATTTGTTGTCACAACCACGTCTTACAAGCTCTTCTCCTCCAATGAGGTTTTTCGAAAATTGATGCGAGAAATGGAGGCATCAATGACTGGGTGAGTGTCCGTTGTACATCAATAATGCCTTATTTTAAATGTGTTTCTGAGCAAGGAAACGACAATAGTTATAGATAGATGGCAGATAATGATAACATTGCTGCCTAATTAGATAACCTCTCTGTGGCGCGCGCCTCAGAAACATGCTTGATCAATTAAGCATATTTTCACATTTAGGCACCGGTTACGTTTCATTTTCGAAAAATTGCGACATATGATTTTTACGAGCTTAGCAGTTTGTAATGTGTTACTCGAGGATTATTGCAGGCAGTCGAAAAGGTGTTAAGCACGCTAACCTTGCCGAGGCTCTTGAGCATTGAGAAAAAGTGGCTTGATGGAAATTGAAAAGGCGGTAACTCTATCTTCATTGTGGGTGCTCCATTACTGAAATACGAAAAGTTTCATCAAGTAACTTCACTTTTTCTTTCCACTCACTTTTGCCTGCGGGCACATGTACGAATGATGCACGTTTGGTTTGATGAAATGAATGAAGAAGTAGTTCAAATAGGTAATGCTGTTCATTTTGTACTGGTGGCCGGGATAATATAGTAACCAGTTTAAATTTCTTTCTTCCTTTTTTTGCAGAGATGATTGGCAGAAATCTATGAAAGACGCTTGCATCAAGTATGTGTACTTTACTAGGTAGTCTTCACGCACATTAGAGATGATTTAAACGGCTGCATAGAATCCTACTCAAAATAGAATGATAAGAATTTCTACAAAAATTTGATATGTGCAATAGATCATGGAACACGAAACGCTACTTTTCTGTCCTAGGAAACGTAAAAAGAAAGATTAACATTAAAGTTTTATGTCCGACCATAACGTTGCCATAATGATTGGGACTACGTTACTTAACCCTACTTTATTCGTGCAGCTTCACAATGAGTATTCTTTTTGCAACTACAACCAAGGCATCATTGCAGCCTCTCCGATATATTTCCACTTTAAAATTACCAGCTCATATTTTATAATTATTGTGATTTTGAACAGAGGTGCATGGTGAAATTTTATCTGCTGAGTGAAGCTATTCTGAGAGGCAGTCAATGTTCACACTTGAATTTTTTGTCGAATCACTACTTTCAATGGTCATTTTCCAACTAATTGTTAGAAATAAGGCACTAAACAAATTCTCCCCATTTAATTTATTATGCTACAATCAAGGGCGAAACAGTCATGGTACGGCACCAGTTTCAAGACACACGCTCACATTTCCTGCAAAAGATCGTAGCTCTTCCTTCATTTTGTGAGTTTTGCCACACAATCATAATCTTTAAAAATATATAAAATAAAATCGAACATTTACCAGGCAGTTGACTGTCATTGTAACGTGTAACCACTTTTACAACGCGAAAATTTCTGCTACTTCAAATATCATTTGCGGTCATTCATCCTCCATAAATCCTTCATTTTAAAAACGTAGTGTTTGTAACCTGGGTAAAACTTTATATAGTTAAAGTTATCCAGCTTTCGAGTATATTATTTTTATACATGACAAAAGAAAGTTTAAAATTATTTTAGTATAAACCGCCTCGGCCATTTAGTGATATGATAAACAATAAACATTCTGCAAAGCGTAATTTTTTTTTGTCCGGAGGCCAAACTGTTTTTATCTGGAGAATATAGGTGTGTTTCCAACGAATAAATAGGCTTGCTAAGTTAACGATACCGGAGACAGTGACAGCACTTGACAGCAACCACAGAGTATATAAAAGTACAGTGACAAAGAGGATCATGAGCCTTCGACAAGATTGCTCTTGGCATCGAAAAATCAGCTGGCTTGTCTGGAGTACTGTACTACCCCTGTGAAGTCTGCTTCTGTTACAAACCGTGTTTCTGTCGATGGGTTCCCTTATTTACACCGAATCAACGGGTGGGAACATAAACCGACCATTCATTAATAAAGACTTGAAGAACTCTAGAGATGTGCCTTCAAAAGTAGAACGCAATGGCATAATCGGACCCCGTTAGCATTGTGTTCAACCGTGCCGCATGGCAAGAAACGTGCCCGTAACTTTGACCGTTTTAAACTGCCCTAGAATGCCTACTGCAAGAGCAGTTGCGTAGTGGGCTCTACGCAATAATTCGTACTCTTGTACATTGGTGACGTGCGCTCTACGGGCCCGTAAGGTGCCACGTGCGCCTGCACAGCTGCACACATCGTAGTGGGCGGGCAGCTTCAAACCACCCACTTGTTGTGCAGTTTACGTGTTTCGACGCTCTATCCGATTCTCTGATTCTGCCACGTAAATCTTACATGCGCTAGAAGACGCCTACAAATACATGACATTTATATTTTTATTTATTTATTTATTTAAATACCCTAAAGGCCCGAATGGGCATTACATAAGGGGGGATAGAGTGGGGTTATGATCACAAGTACAGTACAGAACATAAATGAAGGCAGAGATGGTATACATGTCTACTGCATTGAGAAACTGAAAGTGCAATCCAGAAACAACGCCAAACAACAATAGGTTACACTGAATGAAAAAAAAAGGGGTTCGCGCGAAATGCACTTTAAAAACAGTAAACAAGAGCAAAAAAGCGCGATCAGTACACTCAACAACAGTGTGCAAAAAAAGAAAAAGAAAAAAATTCAGAGAGAAACATAGAAGAAGAAGAAAAACAAAATAAAGATTTATGCGTCATCAAAGAACTTCAAGAAAGGTTTTGAGTGCATGTTGAAAAGATGATGAATCGGACAGTTCTGCGATGTGAGCAGGTAACGTGTTCCATTCTGCGATTGCAAGGACTAAAGGAGAGTTTTTATATCTTTCTGTTTTAGCGAAAATTGGTTTAACTTTGAAAGTTTGGTCTACCCGGGCGGAGATATGAGGTGGTGGAATGATATGAAGCTGGGAAAACGGCGTGCTACTGTGGTACAGCGAATGAAAAAAAGATAGTCGAGCCAACTTTCGGCGCATGGCAAGCGAGGGAAGATGAAGTGAATTCTTTAAAGAAGATACGCTTTGGTAACGTGAGTACGAGGACGTGATGAACCGGGTTGCCTTGTTCTGGACAGATTCCAAAAGGTTAGTTAGGTTTGCGCCCTGAGGATGCCATATGATTGAACCGTATTCTAGTGAGGGCCGGATAAGACAATTATGTGCATGAAACCTGGTTTCTTTGGTGGCTAATTGTAGGCGCCTTTTGAGAAGGCCGAGTTTTTTAAGGGCTTTAGTAGATATGTATCCTATGTGGCACATCCACTTTAAATTCGCCGTAAAGAACACACCTAAATATTTAAACGATTGAACTGAATCTATTGGAGTATCATTTATTTTGTAGTTAGCGGGAACTGTCTCGGGGGTAGGACTAAACATTATGTGTTTGGTTTTTTCTACATTTATTTCCATTTGCCAGCGGCTACACCATTCCTCTAGCCTAATAAGATCAGATTGTAAGATAATTGTATGGTCTGGATTAGATATTTCTCTATACACTACGCAATCATCTGCAAACAAGCGAATTGGTGATTTTAGGGTGCATGCTATGTCATTGATGTAAATCAGGAATAAAAGAGGACCTAACACTGACCCCTGAGGGACCCCAGATGAAACACGTGTTTGGTTAGAAATATGATTGTTTAACTTGACTGTCTGGAAATGATTGGTTAAAAATTCTTCTATCCATCGTGTTGTGTTTTGGTCGAGTTGGAGTTGGCGAATTTTTAGTAACAGACGTTTATGTGGCACGCGATCAAAGGCTTTCGAGAAATCAACAAAAATTGCATCCAACAGGACGGGACATGTTTAGAGAAGAATGAAGGTCAGTTACCAATTCAAAGAGTTGTGTTTGGCTCGATAGATCTTTACGAAACCTATGTTGGCTGTTTAGGAGCAGTTTATTCAGATTAAGGTGGTTCATTATATGCGTGAATAATATGTGTTCGAGTAATTTACAACAGATTGATGTTAGTGAAATTGGCCTGTAGTTATTGGGAACTGTATTGTCACCAGACTTAAAAATTGGGGTCACATGCGCTGATTTCCAATTATCTGGTATAAATCCTGAATCAAGTGATTGTTGAAAAATCAAACAAAGAAAGTATGACGAAAAGGGACTTGTTAATTTTAGAAGTTTTGCGCTAATTCCGTCCGGTCCGCGGCTAGTCTCGAGTGCCAAACGATCTATTGCACAGGCTACGCCATACGTAGTGATTACGATAGCGGAAAACGGGTGTTGAACGGTTAGTGACGGCAAATCAAGAGAGCTATCTAGTGGTCGCTCAGCAGTGAAAACTTGAGAGAAGTAGGTGTTCAGTTTTTGAGCACATGCTGCAACAGGCAAGGTCTTGCCATTTTCACTTGTGATGGGTGGGGCAGAGTTGTTGTTCTTTGGATTAATAACATTCCAAAATTTTTTAGGGTCTGTTTTTAAAAGGTTTGGGAGCGTGCAATTGTAAAATTCATTTTTGGCCTAGCGAATTGCATCCGCTGCACGCGCTGGATGTACTCTTGTATTTAAGCCAGTCGTGGGGGTCGCTCAATTTACTGGCTTTCTGGTAGGCTCTTTTCTTTTTATTTAAGCTTCTTTTTACTTCTCGAGTAAACCAAGGGTCATTTACTCTTTCGCTTATTGATAGTTTAGGTGCACACAATTCCTCCACTTTCTTTAGTTTATCGCGGAACAAACACCAGTTATGCTGTACTGAACGATGTGCAAAGTTGTGTTCAAAGTCTTCAGAGAAGCTCTGCAACAAACCGTTTAGTTTTTCAGTGTTTGTTCGTCTGTAGTTAAAGATACGTTTCTTCGCTTTAAATTTGTCGGCACGTGGTAATGACAACGAGCAGTGTACGGCGTTAAGGTCACTGATTTTGTCCAGTATGTTTGTTTTAGCAAGCTGTGGGTTATTTGTGAGGACAAGATCTAGAATGTGGTCGCCACGCGTCGGTTCATGTACGAGTTGTTTGAGAGTATGATAATGAAGTAAGCGTAGAAAGCTTAGTTGTTCATGGCGATTGCGTTGAGCATGAACGGTTAGGGAGGCCCAGTCAATATCAGGATAATTAAAGTCACCGGCAAGAATTAACAGACAACTCGGGAACTTGAGAAAAATGGGATCGATCGAATCGTTAAGAATTTCTACGAAATCCTGCCGGCTATCAGGTGGCCGGTAGCAGGCACCGATGACGCAGTGAACATGTTCAAAATAGCAAGAAACCCAAACGATTTCAAGAGGGCAGGGAATGGAAATAAGAGATGGGTGAAAACCAGATTTCACACCGATTATAACTCCTCCCCCTCGGCAGCCCGCTCTGTCTTTGCGGAAGAGCGCAAATGACGAGGGAAGTGTTAGGTTAATGTTTGGAACGTCTTCAGATAGCCATGTTTCGCTGCCTACAAATATATCAGCCGAACACGTGAACAAAATAGCATTTAGGGCGTCAATTTTGTTATATATGCTACGAAAATTTGCTACGAGTAAGGATAAGGGTTTGCTTAAGGATATTGCGTTTGTTTTTGTTACCAAGCAGCTTCAGGCACCGACAGGCCCCCGTGGTATACAAACTGCTGCTTGCCTTGCAGAGAGGACTCCATACCTTTTCGCACACTAGATTTTTATATTAATTAATTTATTTGCAGCTATCTAGAATTCTAGCTCACGGACAACGCATTGCTTTCCTCGTAACTAGTGACGTCGATAGCAAGAGCTACACTGAAAATTTGAATTTTTTCTTAAAGAAACAATTGTGCTCATAGAAATTGCAGGAGTGGTCTTGTTTAGTCAATTGAGAATAATTTTCACCGAGGGGTTATAATAAAAAGGAGACTTTTTGAAAGTAAACAAACCTAGAGCACGCTGTCTTTGGAGTATCGGTTAATTTAAACTCAATTTGGGGTGAGGCTTGTTGGGATGCTTTTGAGAATACATCGCCGAAGGAACAAAATTGCCGAGGTTTTCCGCATAGTTTCGGAGATCAGAAGAGTTTTGTCTATCGCGGCTTTCCCGTTTTGAAGCTCTAATTCTTGGCTGCTTAAATCCCACCTCATCGTTGCTCTTCTTCTGATCTTATTCTTTAATCCTTCCTACATTCCTTAAATTGGTGCTGGACTGTACAAGAGTCTCTTTTGTGCGTATGCACTGAAAATGCAGCCTTTTTCAATGTCATTCTAACTCTCGTATTCTAGAACGTCATTCTCAATGCTTCACCTTCACTTGAGAAAGCCGGTGGGAGCGCCGTCTCTAGACATGGCAAGTCATTGCATATCAGCGATAATTGGCGGCAGTTCTTCAGTAGCGCAGCATCATTTCCAGCCGAGCGGTGGCGCAGTGCTCAACTCTGTTAAGTGAAGGGTGGAAGTCGAGTCGAGGAGCGTTTGTAAATACGGGTCTTAAACTATTTACCGTAAGCTCAAGTGTCGGAAATAAACGATCACCTCCCGCAAGAGCAAAACTTTTCTGATGCATTAAATAATGTCTCAGTGCGCACTCAAGTTTCCTTTCCGACAAACATCAAACCCACTGTAGACATGCAAGTTTTTTTTCATGACATTGGGTCTACGTATGTGCGTGCATTAAGATGTCTTTTTTAAGGATGGTTGGTGCCGTTGAGAGACTAAGCATGCCCGCAGATATCAAGGAAGCGATTTCTGAGCATTTGACCAAGTTTGATAAAGACAAGATGTTTGCGGTGAGATCGTCAGCTTTAGGTGAGCCTTTGAACTTTCTGCATTACAAAGATGTTTTCATAAGTTTCTCACTGTAGAAACATCAATTCGTGTGCATGTCTCCTTGCAGGTGAAGACTCGGAGGACATGTCAGCTGCCGGTCAAATGACCACATTGCTTGGAATTCGTGGCACCGAGAACGTAATTAGGTTCACTCTTTCTTTTTGTGACAGTCACATTATTTGTGCCGATTTCCCAAGGTACATGCAAATAATATTTTCCCTTAAGGTGATCAACGCTGTGGTAAAATGCTGGGCATCGCAGTTCAGCTTCACAAATGTGAACTATAAAAGGTATGTTTGCACTGCATTAAGAAAAAATATAATTGTACTATTGCAATCTTGATTATTATTGAAGATTTTGTTGCTAATTATTGTATTTCGCCACAATACGATTCAAACACCGCGGGGCAATGTGGAGATGCAGCGATGCAACCTAAAGAACTTCCACCCATGCAACCCAAAGGCTTAACATTCATCAGTAAAAATATACTCTATTATTCTAGAACTGAAGCGCAGTTATGCTAACAAACTAATCTATCCCGTGCGCTTCGGATCAAATGCATTGGCCTGGGTAACTATGTGTAAAAATTAGCTGTGACTAATGCGTCATAAAGTGCAAGTTCGCTGCTCATAGGGCCAGTTCACTGTTTCCAAGCACATTCGTACATTTCAACAAGATCGTAATGCTTTGTTCAATTACTGGACTTCATGTTTTCAGACTATGTACAGCAACGATGATATAAAACGTGAACACTGTCAAATGCGTTCTGTGCTGTTGAGCATTTTGTTTCAAGCGGTCGTAGCCAGGATGGTGATTAAGAGCCACGCGAGTGATCCATGAATAAATAAAGGATCATTCTGGCAACGTTTAATTGTCATCACGGTCAGGTCGCGATGAAGATGGTGCCCCACACCGGTCGCGTTTCTCTACCCTCCCTCCCCTTTCTTCCACACAAAATGACAAAACCATTGATTATTCAGGCATATTTTGGTGGTTTATATTGCGCTCGTGTAGTGTATTCTGCAAAGTAGATGGGCCTATCGGCACTCCACTGTAATCCATCAAAGGAACATGCACACAAAGCAAATAAAGAAATAATGGCATGTAGCAGTATAGGAGCATGGACGCAGGAATGGTCATTCTTGATTTTTCACTGCTATCATTCTTTCGCAATGAGTGGCTAAGGACCCACTTATTACGGCTATAAAGATGGTTTGCTCAAGTGCGCAATGGATAATTATTTAAAGACGATTTTAATTAGCCGGATCGTAATTTCAGTTTCAGAGAGCACTGATTCAGGCAGTGCCCAAAGTGGTTGTCATCTAAATGAAGCTGGCTACGTAAGCATGCTAACCCACGTGCTTATTAGCTACGCGTTGACAGCTGTTTCCAAAGAAGGCATCCTGGGTGGCGCTAAAACATTCTTGCAGTTGCTTAAACCTTCCTGGCCTCAGATGAAATTACTGTAGAGGAAACTATTCAAGCAAATACGTCACGCATTGTGCACGCTTGCGAGTATGCTCCCCAATTGACTTGAAAAGTTCGGCCAGGGGAATGTGCTCGCAAGGATCGTAACATCCAAAACAAACGGGTGACAGAAGCGGCGGTTGGCTGACACGAAAACCAGCAACGTTTTGCGTGAAGCGTTGAGGCATGCATTTTAGACTTTCAAATTGGATTCAGGGATATTAGAGACTGTGTTATTCGTTGATATTTTGCAGATGATACGTACTTGTCCATACAAATGTACCACCCAAGTTCCTCGCTTTTAAAATTCTGTGTCAGTAGATTTCTGAGTGAATATTATTTGTGGCAAACTAATGCACAATTTAAAAGGTACAACTGCGCAAGAGGCACTGTATGCTTAGCTGTGAATTCTTCAATACACATTGTCACGCACCCTGTGCACATTTCTTTGTTCCAAAAAGTGATACCGCTAATTGGGAACAAAACATTAGTGCTGTTAACCTTTGTGGCTTCCCGTCAGTAAGTAGCACGCTTTCTATTTCTTCACGTATCGTGGGTGACCAAGAACGCGAACTAAATAGCGACACAAAAACAACAACCGAAAGTGAGATGCTATCCTCTCGTTCATCTGTCTTAATGTAGCGAAACTATACGCATTGAACAAGAACCATTGATAGAGCTAACATTTCAAGAAGGGAACTTGTTGAAGTTTAGGCTCTCGACTGCCATTTGACCCGAGTTATTTTTCATCAGTTCACACCTCCATTAATTTTTTAATCTTAACTTCTGCTTGAATATCTATGAAATAAAATACCTGCTCATTTCGTTGATAGTACACTAAAATGTTCCTGATGCCTGACAAGATTGGCTGTAATTCATGCACATCATATGCGTACATGCGTTATTCAGTCCAGAAAAACGGTTGACCACACTTCGACGCAAAAAATTTGGAAGAAAGCACAAAAAGGCACAGACGTTCGCCTGTCCGTGATTTTTCGCCCTATCTTTCAAACTCTTTCGCACTTAACGATGGTAAACTATGAAGAACAAACTAGTACTCTCATTCACTTTAGTAACATAACTCATATGGGCAGGTACCAAATTTTCATTGCTGTATTTATTTACTCATTTATGTAGGGGTTTATTTTTTGACTTGTTTATATTTACCATCAGCTAATTGTAAGGAATGTTGCTAAGTTTTATACTCTTGTTTGTTTTATCTCAAGTTTTGGGCCTGCTTTCCTTCTTCGACAGTCAATTAGCAGGCGTTTGCTGAAGCTCCTTGCTTTCTTAGTCATTTCTCATCTTATCTACCAGTGTCTCTTACCGGCGATCATGAATATACATTTGCCATAGATTTCTGCTATCAAATTAGGTGTACATGTCAGAGCTTACCAGCGTACATCTTCAAAAAAAAAAACAATACATAACCAAGCAAAAAAGAAAACGATATAACGTTGGCTCACTCGTCTTTCTGCTTCCGGTTTTTACGATTGAGACTCGTACTCAAAGATCCCAGCGCAGACATGGCTGCGCACTCCACTCTCTGCACAGACCCTTGGTAGTCAAGTTAGATCAATAAATTGACAGTGCACTAAATGCAAGAAATCATGCGCGTGAATATTCGCATATCTGGTGCGGGGGTGCTGACACCCCTTGTAAAGTTGTTTGCGTCCCTTGGCGCATGTGTCTCACACACAGGCCGCCTTTAGTGGGTGACTACTGTTCAGCGGTAGGGGGGGTTGTGCTCGCGAGCGTTTTTACCCACCACCATCATCATTGGAGTTGTTAGAACGATACTGCCGGTGGTGACGCCTGGCGGAGAGCCTTGATGGGGGCACGGTTGAGATGAGAGGGTCTCTTTGGCGGGTGCCGGTTGGCGGGAACGGGTGTCTCTAGCGGTGGGCCTGCGGTAGACGGCACTGCGGGCTGTCTGCCGTGGGCTCTCGTGGTAAGTTAAGTGCTGGCGAAGCCACCTTGAGAGTGTTATTGTGTTTGTTATGTTTTTTGGAATGTTGTGCAGTTTTGTGTAAGGTTGTTATATATTGTTGATCACAGTCGGTGTTATAAGAATTCGGTTGGCGATATTGTCGATCTAAAAGTAGTTAAATAAATGTTGTGTTTGGTCCGACCGCGTCTCCTGCGTGTGTTCACTCCAAGAGCGTGGCGCTCTCCACTTCAGACCCCACGCCATTATGAGAATGAGCTTGAAATTGATAGGTCAGCCCCTGTCACCGGGACTTGTTTTTCCTAGCGCAGTTACAATCTTGTTTCCTAAGTTGCATATTTATAAACTCAAGTGTGCGGTACAAATGTCCAGTTCTGTTGCAAGATTATGACTGATCAGTTCGTGAAGTAATAGATGCTCGCATGATGTGAATAATTTGAGGAGAGAAAGGTTAAAAAAGAATGGTGAAAGGACACAGGCGACGCAGATAAGAAATTTTTGTTTGTTTGTTTATGATGCTATGAGTAATAAAATGCAAATAGTTAACTCCTCGCACGTGCTGCCTGGCAGCGTGACAGCGAGGAATCTTGAAAATGTGAATGTTTACGTGGTCGCTGCTGAATACATCTCACTGCTTGCAACTACGCAGACAATATGGGCAGCCTTTGGACCTGCCTATGGCAGTGGTAGTTCAAGAGCTTGTGGATGCTGACACTGCCGGTGTAATGTTCACCTGCGACCCACTCACGGGAAACCCAGGATTCATCACAGTAACTGCAAATTATGGCATTGGAGAAGTAAGTATAGGGACGGCAGACTGTGAGCGTGTTAGGTCAGCATTTTTGAAGTGTAAGGCACAACAACAGTAAAAAAAAAGGAGAGTGTGTGTGTACTTTCTCTTTGGTCCATTGTTGTCGTTACGCCTTAGACTTAAAAAAATATATATAAGCGCGTAGCCATACAAAAGTATAGTACAGTACTACACCTGCGCCGCACTCCGGCTTACTGGAGTTGAGCGAACTAAAAGAAAAGATGAATAGATGGGAGTGACGACTTTTTATTGCTAACTACTAATTGCCTGCTTTAACTTCAAGGCTTGTGCATGTAATAACATGAAACTGTATGGCATGAATGCAATACAATTAGCAGTTGAAAGTCATTCCCCATCGCTTTGAAGCTCTCACTAACCACTCAAAAGGCGAACTACGCCACGAGCGTGTATAAATAGCGTGGTGAGCACGTAATCTTCTTTGTCCTTGTGTTAGTCGTCATATCCACAGTTTTTCAGACTTGAAAGTGTAAAACAGTACGTTTTTTGCGCGACAGAAATGGCTATAATTTAGATACTGATTAAAAAAAGATGACCAGCCTTTTGCGTCCACGAGACCATTTGATATGAATTGCGACCTTTCTTTATTGTGTGAAAATCTATATTCCGACAAGCGCAATATTCATCCGTGCACTGCTCAGGATCCTAGAAAGAAGAGTGGTGTTTTGGAGCAAGTGTCTCGCTCTAGTACTAGAATCTGCGTAACAGACCAGGTGAACGAGATTACCATCGATGACCATACATGCTGTTTCATTGTTGCAAGCTTAAGTATAGAACACGAAATATTGTAAACCCAGCACAGAAGACATCATTCTTGCTTTGTGCGCCGGGCAGCCCTCAAGCAGTGTAACTGCTTTATTGCCTAGTTGACAGAGTTTTGTAATAAGCCCAAAACATAGCTAAAACCAAACTGTATCATATACATCAAGAAAAAAACAAAATAAATTAGTTACGCAATATACAATTTGTTTATTTTTTGCACTTTAGTGAAATTTGGTTGTGTTGACAATAAAAATAAAAAGGATCAATGGCAAATTTTGTTCAATTTGAAGGAGATAGGGTTATTGATTAGCTTTTAAGAATGCTCCATCATTACATTGCGCAGTTGGTGGTTTCGGCCTCTGCAGAGCCAGACACGTTCGTGCTGAAAAAAAGGCGACTGGAGGATCCCAGCATCCAGTCGAGTCAAATTGGACAAAAGTCACTCTACACAACGACGTCAGGTATGTGTATACGTGGATTTTTTGACACATTTATTCCGAAGAGTACTAATTGACTCCCGGTTGACAGAGTCGATAAAAGTAGTATAATCTATTCAGGGCAGTGACCCCTGAACCCTAAATTTTAGAGTTACCTGTTTGCTTACAATGTGTGTGAAACCAGCGTGGTAAAACAAACGCAGTTGCCTGTGGTGCTACCTAAGGAGTCTGCTTGTTAGCTACATTTCCTAACATGAGATAACTATTGCCTCATGTGCTGAAGATTTCCGGCATTGGAAGGCCAATAAAAACAGAGAGGTGACAGTGCGTGTTTCTCAGATGTAATGTTTTATTAAAATCTTTTGCATCAGTCAACGTTTCAACCAACTTGGGGCGCTATGCAGAATCGGCCGAGTTTCGCAAAAATGGGGATATTCTCGAGCTCTGGCGAAGCCCCCTTATGTACGAACCAACAGGACGAAAATGTCAAATCCACCCCTCAGCATGCTGCGTTTTATTGGTTAAGATGGAACCAATCATCGTGTCAAGGATGGTCAGTTAAGTTGGGCAGTGTTTTCAAACCAGAGGTATCTTCTTTCATATTTTGGTCGTTCCAATAAGTGCAGAAGTGCACCCATGCAGCAAAAGTGGGGGAAACGTTTTGGGTGATAATTTTTAGAGGCAGGGGTGTTTATATTCATTTTGAAGCATTTAATGCCTGCACTAAATTTGTTTTAGAATAATCAGCACGGTGCCCTTTTAAATCAGTAATATATAGCCTAGCGTTCTTACATCGCGAAAGCAGCTAAATTTGAAGCCACGTGTCGGAATGTACATTCTACTGAGGCCACGTGTCAGCCTGTACATTCAAGCGCGCTGCTCGGCCGGTGCACGTCGTCTTTGTTTTCATCACCCGCTAGCAGCCATGCACGTGCGGCTGGCTATTTAGCTCTTTAGCTGGACGGTGTGCTTTGCTTGTTACGCCAGGACATGCTATCGTTAATCTAATTACGCCAAGCCATGGTAAGGTCGAGGTAATTACGCTACAATTTAAGAAGACCGTGCTGATGAAGCCATGTAAAGCTAGAACCGGGCTAACCAAGGCACGCTAGTTGATGCGCTAACAAAACTTTGCTAATTACTGCTATGTTAATTATGAGCACACGAAGTGAAACCATGCTAATCAGAGCTTACTAATATGATGATAATTGGTATCGTGCTAGTCAGGATTACGTTCAAAAGCTTCATACTGATCAGGGTATTGCTAATTGCGCCTGGGATAATTACTTTTTATATGAAGCCTTATCATTGAAGGCAAGACTGCTCAGTGTAATGGTCATTAGGCCTCAGTAAATTAGTTCGATGAAACTTAAGACAGAGCTGATGCGGCCTTCACTCGAAACCGATCACGCACATGAGTAGACGACCAACTTAAAAAGCTGCAAAAAGCTAGGTTTTCACAAGCTTCTCTATGGCTCCAGCCTTGCACAAGTAGCGTAATCTCCCCAAATGATTTTACATGCAAAGAAGCTGCCGCTTAGCGTTCACCGCATCAAACGCGCCATCTCAATCCCGAGTTGAACTCGCGTCTTCTCGGAATCAGCGAGTTTGTATCAGAGTTCACGCACCAATCAGTCTGATTGACAGACGCGCACGGCGAAGATCGGGTACGCCCACCATGTTTGCTCTTACCGAGCGGCACGATTAATTTATCAGCTTTATCGCGCAGACTATGCACACACGCACGCAGAAGTAAAAGTGATATCACCACGCGGCTACTATGTTTTGCATTTAATTTCACCGCGCTCACCACGTTGCCAATCACAGCCGCCTTGCCGCCATGATGCGAGCGCTCCTGGTGACCATCTGTCCTTACATTTATCTGCAATATTTGATAGAGCGAAACGAGCAGCACAAGAGTGCTGCGTTTGCGCCCCTGCTGCTTTCCAGAGTGCAAATTTCCATGCTGTAGGTGGAACAAAAGAACTTGTCCGAAAAAGAACAAACGCCCACGAACACGCACGAGGGAGGCGCTTGTTGAGTTGGCAAAAAGATAGCGTGGAAATGACGCTGGCGTCACTGCACTGCTAAAATGTTGACGGAGTGGCAACGCTGACGTGTTCGCACGTGGTGTTTTTTTTATAACCGCCGCAAATGCCCCACATGCGTTTCTAACACCACGCGCGTTCTTGAAGCCATTTTTATCAACGCTGCTATCGCGCACTCAGCACTGCCTTCATACCATGGCCACCGAAAACCAAGCTCGGAGCAAACTCGTCTGCCCGAGAAGCTCGGGCCATCCTGCATAGAATCCTTGGGATTGTGAATTTTTTCGCCAGCGTCTATATGATGACGAAAATTCGCCCTCAGAAGCTCCGTGCGATGCCAGAAGACTACCCAAACATTCACCCCTCAGCCCTGCTTATGAGCCTAAAAGTAATATGTGAGCTCTAAAAAAACTTCCATGATCACATTGAAGCATCGCACAACACCGAAAAACTTTTTTCGGGAACCAAGACAGGGAAAAAGCAAATCCTCACCGAACCGGTCAGTCCGAGACTAATTTTATTCGGTAGATAATGAATAGGGGGTTGGTAGAGAAAAAAAATGCATCACTAGTTTTTAGCCAGAAGTCCTTTCTTAATGACCTTTCTTCATAAATCAGGTGCAACGCTGTGCAAATTAGCGAGGCTTATTGCAGCCTGCGGCGTCTCTCATAATAATATGGTGCTTTTGGGACGTTAAACCCCACATATCAATCAATCAATCACACCAACAAATAGTTTATATATTTTACCATTTATAATGTAATTTGTTTTTTGCCTTTACTTTAAAAGTGAACATGTTTGGGTGCCTTAGAAATAAACAAACCCAAGCATTTACACAGCTCTGTTTGTTTGTCTGGATCGTTAGTGTCTATCTCTTTCTTTTTTTTCACAATGTTGCCTTCGCGAGTTGTTCTGGTAGCACGTGGCCGGAGCCAGTCGTATACTCAAAGCGCGATATGCGTAGAGTTGTGCATTTTTCTGACCACACTTGCATAATTTCTACGGTCGCGCACCTGATGTATCGATTGAAATATAGCAATCCGGCTTTTCTGGGTGGCTGCTCCAAGAAATATTTTTCTTCGGGAGACAAAAAAACACTCTCGGGCTGCAGACTTCATGAGAGCCTGTTTGTTTTGTGTGTGTGTGTCTAGTGACCTCGCGATACGTGACGCCCAACTCGTCACCGACCAGAAATCTTTCTGAGGGAACGCTGGCTAACAGCACAAAAGTCAATAGCAACTATTGGCCTAATATTAGCAATTTCAGTTGGTTTTAAAAACAGTCTGTTGTCTGTCTGTCTGTCCGTCCGTCCGTCCGTCCATGAGTGGTCTTATTCAACAAAATATGATGAGACACTTTCTCTAAAATACTGGCGCTACAAACTACCACGAGTGCATGCGAGTAAACGTATTGAAAGGTTTGGTGCGTTTTGACAACGCTGAAATTATGTCCTGAAGTCACCATTGAACTTAATGTGGTTGAGGAAAGTACTGAAGCAACATTTATGTTCTACGGCAATATTAGAATGGAATATTACAGCGTAATCAAAGGTTAACTTTTGATTCGAGTTCTTCAAGTACGTTCACTATATGTGTGTCATGTCGCTTCACATCTGCCAGCAGAGAGTAACGGTGTGGCTACTGTACCCGTGAGCGAGGAAAAAGCTCAGCGTTCCTGCATCTCAGAAGAAGACGTTCGGGCTTTGGCTGCTATTGGTAAACAGGTAAAAAGAAGTTGTTATATTTTAGGTCTGCTGTAAATCACGTTAAAGGCATGCAGGAGTGTTAGTATATTTGTGTAACTAGAAGTGCATTGTGGTGTCGCTTGCGTCATTAATTCGTCCTTTGAAAGTTTCTATAACGTCTCTCAAACACGAATCAGTACCATTTACCTTAGTCTGAAGGAATAGCAACCATTTCACATCTGTCCTGCGCGTGCATGCACAGATATTCTAGCATGTGCATACAAGGGTGAGGAAACAACCATGATAGTATTATCTTCATTGGTGTCTTCATGGGGACAGTATAGCTGTCGTCGCAGTAATTGAACCCTTTTTCGTGTTTGTTATGCACACAGGAATACTACGATACCAGGTCTTTGTAATTTCGCCTCCAAACTTATGCTACACCTGCTGTTGACATCATAATTTTTCAGTGATGTTGTTCATATGCTTTTGTTATGGCATGCCAGCTTTGACATATACCGAGCAAAATTATTGAAACGAGTGCGAGTGCACCTACCTAGATATGAGGTCCAGGTAGACAGCGCGAGAAATCTATACGATCTAACTGTCTCTTGCGTAGAAGGGCTCCACCGTTAAAAATTACTGAGCGTATATTCATGCAAAAATGTCATGTGGACACGACGTGCACAAATGCTGCTAACTGACAGCAATTACATTATCAACAAAAAGAATTTCACAATAGGTAATCGATACGCGAGTACGCAATTACTCATGGCACATGAAGCAGCACACTTAATAGAGGGTACGCATATGCTTACAGATAGAAAAAACCTACACAACGCCACAGGATATTGAGTGGGCACTGCAGAATGGGAACTTTTTTATGCTGCAGGTAAGAGAACAGAGCAACGTTTAATTTTAGGGCCTACTAACACATGACGGCCGGGTTGCTCGCAGTGCCGTCCCGTCACAACGTTTCTCAGGGAGAGTGACTGCGAGTTGCTCAATGAATTCAACGATGGTCTGAAATCGGCAAAAGAAATTTTGACCACAGGAAACGTCTCGTGAGTATGCAAAAGTATCTCAATTTGAAGGAGCATGTAAGCACTGAGTGCTCCGAAAAATCTAGCCAGTTTACAAAATTACCACGTGCCAAATAATTGCACTGCAAAACCGTTTTTCTTGGTACTTCTTTGTTCCTATTTTCAGAGAAGTGTTGCCGGGAGCACCGTCTCCTCTGGGAATGTCTTTGCTTCGATGTGCCTTCGAGGTCAACTGCAGGGTAGGTATCGGTAATGACGTTAGAATATTTTGTAGGCTCAACTAGTTGTCATTTACAATGAAAATACATCACACAGTAAGATTTTCCTTGCGATATTGAAGAAAACTAGAGAAGCATCAGTCCACTTCGTTAACGGACGATAAATTTGTGAGAATCTTACGGTGTGATTTTAGTCGCACTGAGCTGTGAGGTTCCCATTGTTCTTATTTTTTGCACCAGATACAGCCTCATCACTCATGATTTAAGGAAAATAAAGTATACTTCTTTGAAATCTTGCCTCCCCCCTTCGGCCAAATTGTTTTCTGTTGAATATATATATATATATATATAGCCCCCATTCCTCTGACAAAAACAATTTCTGCCTACACTACTGCTGGGCATGTACGTCTTCTGCCTTTCCAAATGTCTGCAAACCGTTAACAGTTAGTGTGCCTCCATGGAGGCATTCACATAAAAGGTCGGCTCTCGATTAAATCTTCTTAGTGCATTTGATTAAACGTTGTCGTACCTGTAGAACGGGGAAAGAAACCAAACCTGTACAAAATGTTTATTTCAAGCTGGCGGCTATGTCATGATATGTTTTCATTATTCGATTGTCTTCTCTTTTACGGGGTAAAAAAATGAACTGAGATCATATAGTCACCTAAGAAATTGTTTATGACAATCGAGTGTTTAGGAAAGAGACCAATCAAGCACTATATGTGCATGAACAAGCATATACTGTTTGTTCTACCACTATGATATGTGATGGTGAGATTTTTGCATTGTTTATTAAAATTCACTTTACCATAAGCTAGTATTTGGCTGCTGTGATTGTGCCATGGCAGCTAAACAACACACGTACAGTAGCAAGTATACAAAATTCACAGAACATTGCTCCTTGTATGCCGTTTTCGTTGACTATGCCCTCCTGCACTTGCATAGACAACGAGCGCCCTACTATAGCGAACAGCGGGAGTTCATTACCAACACTTACAACAACAATAAAAAAGAAACAAAAACAATACCGCTATAAAAGCGTAGTGTGCAGGAGGCATGAGTGTTTCTTTTCTGTCAGGTTTTCAGAAAACAAAGTGATGGCATGCTAGCTGTTCCATCTTTTGGAGTTGTGGTTTGAGACTGTTACTTATTGCAGGCTAATTGCGTAAAGTTTGTGCAAGCTAGCAGCCCTGACCCATCCCAATACATGCCGATGTGGGGACCAATGTATCGCTACTGCTACTTCCTTTGGTTGTCTGATGTAAGTATACTACCCGGTAGTCCTGAATTAACAAGTAAGCCTGTAATGATTATGCAGCTGCCGTAAACTCATTGGGACAAAAATGTTAGGGTGAATTTGAAGGTAAGAACAGATAGTGTGCTTGGAGTGGTCTTTAGAGATTTATCATAATAAATGAAACAATTAAAAATATTAGTGAAGTAGGTGAGGTCTCATATAAACGCTGCTCCGGACATAGAGAGGCCAAAGAAATCTGTTTCTGAAAAAGAGGAAAAGGTCTTTTGTTCCGGAATGGGTGATTTATCGACAACAATTGCCAACGAATTCCCTATTCTTATTTTTGGCGTACTGTTCATCTTTCCACCATGGCAGGTGAAATGCAAACACACAGAATTTCATAGCAATGCAAAGAACTTTGACAAAAGTACCCGAGAGAACGCCTGGTGGCTTGTAACTATTCATACTTTTTAACGACTGACTCTTTATCTTGCCGGTGTTTGAGCTATAAGTTTGTCACCAAAACTTGGATAGATAACTTTACCAAGAACGGTGTGAGAGGACAGTGTAAGATATAAAAGGTGTAAATTTAAAGCGCACAAAGCAAGTGACCTGTGCACAGTTTTCTTCAGGCAACACGATGAGAACCCCATGGCTTACATAAGCCCCGCTCTTTTCAGAGGATTCGTACTTGTATAGTGTCTGAATGTAATTAAAAAATTCTTGCCTCAAACTGAACCTGTATTTTCCTAACTCTTGCGAGTACGTCTTTTCCTTCGCATCCACTCTGTATTGAGATATAAAAGATAGTTTAAAAATTGTGTCACATATATCTTTAGTTTAGTTTGGGTTGCCAAAGAAAGATATTGATTTGAAAACATCACTGAGAGGAAACGGGCACTGTACGTAACCTCCTTGAAAAAGCCTCGTGTGGCTCCAGGTATTTTTGTGGTGGAAACAACAATGTTTTGGTAGTACGCAGTGAAGGCTTAACTGGCACACTGTTCACGAAAAAGAATCTTGAATGTCCTCAATGAAGAAATAAGTGATTAACTAGCTGTCGCACAAATAGTTACGGAGAGCTAAGTTTTCTTTCTTAACTCGCATAAAAAACTCGTTCTATTGCATTTTTTTCATACCAAAACAGCAAATATTTTGTTAAGCTGTGTCACATGCACTCATGTACAACTCAGTACTTGCATAACATACAATAAATTGCTCATAAAAATATATTTAATACAGTGGTCCTAGCAATTATTGAGAGACAAGTGGCGTTCCAGCGCCAGGTTGATTCTCGGATTTCATGTACTTCGTCCTTTCGTTATTTATCACTGCGTTTATAATATTGAAAACCTACACCTAGGAACATTGCGGGACTAGTAAATCACCTAATGTTGAAAAAAAGTTTCTGGGTCTGATAACCACTCACCATACCACAGCTCAAACTTTTTCACCAGTTCACTTTGATTCTGGTGATTTGGCCGATATTCTTGACAACGCTAATTGTCTCTTGTACACTTTCTTTCGATGTACAACATACAGCAAAGTCATCATCGCGTGCCCACACCTTAACCTCAGCTTCCATTAGCCTAAAATAGCAAATGCTGTCATTATGTATACTTGACAAATATAAACTCGGTGTACAGGGTGAACAAAAGAGGGCTGACTGTTAAACCGTAGCGAACAAGATGTTCCAAGGCTTAAAAGAGCTCATTGATTTTGTAAACAGATCACATATTTTTGCACTGTTGAGAAGTGGTGTACTTTTGGTTGTTTTATAGACAACGCAGAAAAAGGAATTTCTACTACGTCTATTAGTGATCACATTTTTACTGATAGAAGATGAGGATAGAATACCTTTTGAAATAATTATACTTCTCGGCCTTCACTGTTCATGATGGGCGAAAATTGTCGACTATTACTGCGACCCTGAAAAGTTACCTGCAAGACTGTTCTTCAGTACATATATGTGCCCAAACAACAAGACTTTGTTCCAAACTCGCTGGCCTGGGTGTAACCTCTGACATACTTTAAGAACTTTTAAGAAAACTTGGTCATGTTTTATGTTTTGTTTGTTATCTTTACATTGTTGTAGACTTGTGTATCCTTGCAAATGTTCGCTGTCGTTGGCGTATATGTGATGTCAGTGTACCGGTAATAATAATAAAAAATCCGTGGTGTAGTGAATATCGTGCCGGGCAGCTGTTATCATGGACCCAGAAGTCATAGGTTCAATGGCTGTTGGCGAAAGTTTTCTTTGTCTTCTGGTCATTCGCATTTTTGAAGTGATTTTCATGTCAGAAATACCTCGCTAAGGCCTTGTTGGGCTCCGGCCTAACACACTTTCATGCTATTCGGCAAAAATATAAAATGCATAACTGAAAAAAGAAGCACAATCAAATTAGCCTTTAATGCTCTTCTTTTATCTCTGCTTATTGTGTACCACTAATTAATAGACGAGGTGTGGAGGACAAACAATGCCCTGTAAAGAGAATGAAATTTCCCAAATGTAACTTTTATTACTAGCGAACCATGTCGCAGCATTGATGAACTTTTTTGAACGCTGGCGCACTAAAGCAGAAATGATGGTGTAGGTAATCACAATAGTGTGGACGTCGCGCATGCATACATAAAAATTTTTGATTGCCAGAAACACATTTTTAGTCCTCATGGACCTCCAACCTTTGTATTTCTCATCGGGAGCTGTTGAAGCATATAATAATTATCGGCAAACAGGCAACTGCACTGGACCTCTGGCAGTATTCAAGTAGTCAACGAACGTTTACTTACTGCCCGTTTTCCACAGAGACTGCCAATAAGTTAACTAGGTGAAATAATTTATGTCTAACAGCTATATAATCTCGCCGCTGACAAAGGAAATCAAATCCAAAATTTCGCAAGAAAACTTTTAACAGTGATTTCTCGCTACGATGGTGAAGAACTGATAGCAACGACTTACAATGGCTTATGCGCAGCAATACTTTGCCAAAAAAAAAACACCACCATGCAAAGCGGGTTTAAAAGCAAAAAATTCAGCCTAGCTCATTTAACTGATAAATAGGACCATCTTTTCTCTAAACATAACACTCGGGAGATTGCGCACACTACACTTCAGCCCAGAAAGCCACAAGAGCTTTCCTGGAGTACTTGAAGACAACAGAGATGAGTCACCGCCTGTGATAGGTGTCGCTCTGTGTGTGTTCTGAAGTGTGCCTCTTCTTCTCTCTCTTTTACTGCCTTATTCGCCTTCCCATGCATAGGCTTGAAAACTGGACGTAGGCTAGTCCTTGCCTTTCCACTATTCCTTCTCTCTCTCCCTAAACTTACGGTAACGGAGATCAATGCAAGCTTCATCATGCTAAGCTTACTATAAAGTCGCCCGGCAACGCCTGTTGAGCATAGTCAGAAAACTGCCGATCATAGTCGCGGCTCCCGAGAACTCGCCTGCCGAATATCATGGTGCAGTACACGACCTGGAATTTATTATGAATTATCAAATTCAGCTCAAAATCCCTTCCTGTTCTTTCAACAAATGACGCTACTGTCTGAAAATCACCACGTCCCAAGCCTATAGTATAAGCCATTGGGTGATTTGAACTTGGCGTGCTCGGTAGTTATTGTGTAGAGAGGAAGAAGATTATGTGCCGCAGTGGGTCACGCCTTTAGCGAGAGGAGCCAAGCGCGAGCGTTTGCCCCGAGTGCTGTGATTCCTGAGTCCGTTGCTGCCGCCCGCTTTCCGCATCAATAGACCTGCTGTGCAAGTACTACTTGTGCCAATAAACCCCGTTTCGGAGTGGTGGAGGTGCGGGGAATTTCAACCTGGAACTCCGCAACAGGAAACTACCTGCCATCCCAGAAATGGCTGAAGAAACTACCCAGCACCTCCACCACTCTGAAACGGGGTTTATTGGCACAAGTAGTACTTGCACAGCAGGTCTATTGATGCGGAAAGCAGGCGGCAGCAACGGACTCAGGAATCACAGCACTCGGGGCAAACGCTCGCGCTTGGCTCCTCTCGCTAAAGGCGTCACCCACTGCGGCACATAATCTTCTTCCTCTCTACAATTGGAACAATTACGGGAGGACGTGACTTCCCCACGCGTGCGTGCAACGTTGATAAGTGCTTAAGGTTTCAAGTGCTCAAGAGAGAACGCAAGTGCAGCGTGCGACAAATCTTTGTAACTCTGCACGTACAGGACAGATTCCTAGAATTTGTTGGTGGTGAATGAGTGGGAAAATAAGCTCTTTTAGTGACTCCGTTTCATTACTACTTAAAACAGTGTAATTATAGCTCGACACGGCCAAAGTACTCAACGTTGAGGGATGGACATACAAGAGATTCTAAACTAAATATTTCAGGGCCTGCGGAAGACAGGAAACGACGGAAATCTGATGGAAAAGTCGATCATGTACAGCATTCTGGGACGTGACGCAAGCAGTGAAGTGGAAGCCGGCGTTAAACGGATGAGGAAGATTACTCGTTGGAAGGTTCCTGTACAACTCTTCTTCATCGCGAAGGTAAAACCGAACTGAACATATTCACGGCATAATGTTGGGTTCATTTTCAAGTGTTTCGACGTGCAGTTCAAGCAAACAGATGATAAAACGTGCAATGTCTGATGAAAATGTGCCTGCTCCGTCACTTCACCTTCAAATTTGTACGGTAGCAGGTGTAGATAAAAAAAAGCAACAGCTTGCTCCTGCCTGCTGTGTTGTAAGTAACGTGCAGAGCTATTTCTTTTTACCATCCTTGTTGCAATAAACAGAGTCTCCAGCGTGGCACCAGTCCTTTTTCGACACTGGTACATGCTGAGATTTACTGAGATTTCACTGGGAGCACTGCGAAATAGTTGGGTCGCACTGATAGGGGCGTTGGCTTGACTGCTGTGCCGCTGACACACCATGGGAAGCGCTGGAGATGCTGGAAATTTCACTGGAGTGCGCTGGAGCATACTGCTTGCCGCGTGCACGTTCATGTAGCGTGCGCAGCGGCATGTTTCGGTATCGTCTAATCTAAAACGCTTGATTTGATGTTAAGGATAGATACTACTCTAACAGGTCCCAAGCATGCTGCACAATTTGTCGCTTGGCGGAGATAGAGAACAAACCCAACACATTCATGATGTAAGATATGTGAAATCACTGTCATTCTTAATGTTTTCTTTTGGAATGATGAAACAAACTGTGGTAATATCTTGAAGCAGCCAACGCTGAATGATTTGCTTTCTAGAACGCTTTGTCTTTATTATTCATCGAGTGTAAATAACAGCGGCAATTATTGCGGTGAACGTTTGTATTGGAGCAATTAGTGCACCTTTTTTGCCCCCCCCCGCGTAAAACATATTAGCATCAGTCGTGTATTGCTGTTACGATTCCATGTTGCAGTGTATGTAAGCCTGGAGCTGGGCACCGCTCCTAACAGAAACAGGAAATCGTTTACGCCGCAAAGTTCACGAGACGTTTATGTGCCCTCTCGATCGGTCCACAAGGTTTCCCAGCGGAGGCAAGAGAAACAGCTGTCGCTCGATTCCGCTACAACGTAAACGCTTGTCTGGCATTGCTCCTCCTTCTACTTACTTCAGGTACAGTTTAGGTAATGGTTGGAAATGTTCCGAAGCTAAATGAAGAAACTTCAACCATCCCAACCCACCTGTGTCGAGAGTGGTCTTACCCAGTGCACGGCGCAACGACCACTTGGCCTATCATGCCGGCCGCGTCGGTGTATACGTTACCGGCGCTTCTTGCTTTAAGTACACATAATTTTGAAGTGTCAGAAAAACTGTAAAGTTTAGACATTCGTTAACCTAAATAAACTATTTTCTTGTGGGTAGGTGCGCACACGAGTAGCGCTGACGATCAATGAATCGCGCTTTCAGCAACGCAGGTGGTCACGAAAAGCTGCCGGCCACACTAGCAGGTACTTTTCCGACATATGTAAATACACATAATTTCAAGTAGGTAATTTAGTACGCTTTCATGATCTATCCCACAGGTATACATTTTCAGTGGATTGTAATAGTATTTGTTCGGGCGGCTTTTGAGTGGTTGGTATCAATATAACTGCAAACCTGTACACTGGCACGCCCGATGTATACTACCAGCGGAGGCCAGAAAACAGCTGTCACTCGATATCGGCACCCCAGAAATGCAAGTATGGCAATTATTTACATTCTACTTACTTCAGGTACAGTTTAGGTAACAGAAATGTTGTGAAGCTCAAATGCAAAAACTTCAAGCATTGCAACTCAGCTGCGTCGAGAGAGGGCTTACCCAGCACAATATCCATTGAGTTAATACAGAGACTGAGCATTCGCAATGTTCATAGACTGTCGCACTGCCTAGCGGTATTAATAAGCGTCCTCTCATAGATGATCACTAGACAGACGCTCCCAACGCTCCCTTGTTCGTTAGTGCTAGGGTCAGTGTTAACGCGTGAGCAAGAAACGAACACAAACCACTTTGTATGTTGCACGCATCAGTGAATATACCGGACCATCCGTGACACGATAAATCTGATTCGTTCTTACGAGAGGCGAAGTTTTCGTGAAAATACGTGGCAACTCGTGCTTTTGATTACATCCCGCAAAGTGTATATGTCAGCTTTGCTATATTTTTTCCAGCCACGTTGAATAGTTAAATGGTATTTTCTAACCTTTGCAGTTGAAACTCACCTTGTTTCACGTGGGTATAGTGATCTTGTAGTGCGTGATAACATTCAGTGCAAGCAGGAAGTAGCGCAGGCTGACAATTTGCGCTTCCAAACCTTGGCCTACGCGGTGTCACTTGTTTTTTACGTTCGTTGATAGATGGCAACACACTGCAAGCGATTCCTTTCTTGCCTGGTACCAGATTGAAAGGCTCTCCGCACCCTCAGATAAACGTGGCGAGTGATGCCTTGTTGGGGCCGTGCAATGACGCGTTGTTGGTGCTATCGAAGTCGTTCGGCAGAAAGAATTCCTCAGATCAGCAATGATATTCAACGAAACCGTCTTGACGTCAAGGATTTTTCACTGAACGTAGATGGTTGTCAACGCGCTGATAGTGAAAGCAACCATCAACGATTAGCTGCTAGCTCACGAGCAGCGCGTTGCACTTCCCGTCCCGTCGTGGGTTGATGTTGTTTCTTTTTTCACGCTCGTAAGTCAATTTGACTGTGTTTATTATATAATATGCTTCAGCGAGCTCAAAATACCAGAAAAACATGGTTTTTCTTGTGCATTACATGTAGCTCAATTACAGTGAACATTAAAACGCCGCCTTCCGCACTATGCTTGAGCTCTACCAGCGAAGCGAATTTGTTAGAGCAGTGATATGTGAAGGTATGACTACAGTCCACGCTAACTACTCCTGCTCTTCATCGGTGCCGTCCGAACGACGTTGTTGTTCGACAAATTTTCACTATTTTGACGTTGAGAAAACGTACGCTTGTATTAGTTGCAATATCCTTGTTTCGATCGTGCTGATGGAACCTGCGACATTCAAGTGCAGCGAATTGCGCATCGTTGGAGTCTGATCATGGCTTTGACACAAGGGCTACTTATTAGAAAGTGAAATGCTTGTAATTCGTTCAAGAAGCAGCTGCATGATGCTTACAGCGCAAGTAATGACGACGGTGTATTATGTTCGCAAGCCATAGCTACAATAAACATTCGGTGCCGTGCAGCCGCGACGGAACACTACTCACTAGTGGCCTACTACTGCAGCAAAGTCACCAGGCAGGCTCGGCACAAACTATCTCGGAGTGCCGTTCAGTTAACACGGGAATTCTAGTTCGCACAGTTTTCTGTAGCATGCACAGGATTACGCAAAGCATCGTTGATACATGGAGGATCAGCTGACACCACCACCCTTCGCACTGTGGTAAGAAATGAGGTAGCGAACATTCAGCAGTTCCTCAAGTTTGGGAAAATACTTTGGTCCGATATACATTCATTTGAGGATTCAGAAATTATCGAGTGAAAGTGGCACGGAGATTACGTCCGTGCGTCCTATCTTTTTCTATGCGAGTTCACGGATTGATCATCCCTCCGCAGCCATCTTGGATTGCAAGGAACGCCACCTTATAGGCCGTGAGCATTGCGAATATTAACTCTGTGGTCCTATCTCAGCGAGCATTAGGACTATTGTGCTGGCTGCGTCGGTTTGTATGCTGCCAGTGCTCTTGCTTTAGGTACGCATAATTCTAAAGTGTAAGAATGACTGTGAACTACACTTTATATATCCATCAACCTAAATCAACCATTTTTTTTAGTGTACTGTGACCACGCAAGAAGTGATGTCCATCGATGCGTCGCGCTATCAGCAACGCAGGCTCTTACCTAGACCTGTGCACCGGTAAAAAAATTGCGGGTGACGGCGCACCAGTGTTTTCACTTCCGGCGGCAGCGTATCAAGGGCGCGGGGTCTATCGAATTGGTGGCGGCGCAATGCTAGGAATGGGGAGGGGGTAGGAGGAGTAGGATCACGATTCAAGAGCTGGTGGGGATGACAACTTGTTCCTTGAATTTTGAAAACTAAGTTTGCTCGAAAGGGGGAAGCAGTTGAAGTGGCAGCTGCACGTGTTATTCTTTTTATTTACAAATACTGTTTTTTCAGTTTTCGAGACTTGGCAGGTGTAAATACAAATGTTCAGCACCGTCATTAGTATATGTTTAATGAAGAGACCATTTTTTAATAGAAAAGGTAATGACTATGGTATTTTCTCAGTTACTGGACAATCGCTATGTTTCGCTCTTATTACAAAATGAAGATAAAATAGTAATGAGCGCATCTTGATCTTGAGTGTTTGAGATGATTTTACAGATAATGCATTGGTCTTCATACATTTCAAGTCTATTTTGTGTGTGACTTATAATCTCGGCTACGTCATTTATATAAATAATGAACAAAAACTGTCCAAGCACTGAGCCTCGAGCCACCCCTGTTGTGATCTAAACGTCGGATGACTTCGCATGGTTAAACGTACGAAATTTTCAGCCCGATCGCAAGTAATCAGCTATACAATCAGCGAGTTCTTTGCTGCAATAATATTGTGAAGAAGCTAAAAGTTCACCATGGCAAACCCTGCCAAAATCCTTAAAATATAAAATTAATGTGGCTTAAATATGTCTTCTGTCGTTAAAGACAGCAACAATGCTATGTGTAAATTCAAGCAGCTGTGTACCCAGCCCAAAAGCCGTGCTGCGAATGGAAAAATATGCTGTAAGATTTTTCGTATTCTAAGTAGTATTTGTTAATTATATGCTCCTAAGGTGTGGAGCTTGTGTAGAAAGCATAGATATTGACCTATAATACTGGCCACAGTTAGGGAACTGTAGCAAAGATTTACTGTTTTTAAATATTACGGTAAGATAATTAGCTCACCATGCTGAGTACTATTTTGGAAATACATTTGGCATACCGTCCAGGCCAGAGTGTTTCGTAACTTCAAAAATATTATTACAGTATGTACTTCACAGGAGCTCAGTTCAAGATTAGTAATAGCTGGTAGCTTGCTGCACTCGTAAAATGAAGAAGTGATGCCGTTATCGGTACGAACTAAGATTTGAAATAATTAACAAAGGCATTCGCTATAGCTTCTGGATTTGAGGAGGATTGGCCATCTAGAATAAACTTTGAGGGCATAGACGATCCAGGACTAATCGACGTCTAGAACTTAGATGGGTTTTTTTAAAAGTGTAGTAAAAGCATTGCTAAATTAGTAGTTCTTAGCAGGGTTGCCAATGGTGGCTACTTTTCGGTTAGGCTACTTGTTTCAACCACAGCTCCAACTGTCCTCAATAGCTTGCCGACTTCTTCAATATGGTAGTACTCCCTTATTTAATATGTAGAGTGTATATTTGTTAACATGCTTTTGAGGCCGGCCAAAAAGTCAATTTCCTTGAGCAGCCTTCGGAAACTGCATTGAAGCGATTGTGTAGCATAAGCATGACTGCACAGAAAGCAGGATGAGGGCATTACTGCGGGTACACAGTCCTTCCGAATTTATTTCTGTTGTTTTTCAATTAAGTTGTTCGATTCTTGGACACATTATTCCAATGCAATGAGGTTGTCTAAAACTGCAGGAAGGCTAAGCACACCATCCTTCTCTTGTTGTGGAGACTGTTTCGCCCTGTATTCGATACAGCTGAAACTATCACAAACTTTGTTAGGCACTAACCTTCAGGGACGCTGCTGGTGCATTAATGCCATAAAGTTGCCTAAATATACACTAAAGTGTACTCTTGTGCTAGTGTATATGGAAGCTGCAATGCATGGAGCTTCAGCAAACATGAAAACTATGCGTATTACATTAATTTGCCTAGTTCTTGTACTTCACGCTCGTTCTGGCTTCGCGTGGCTTGAAGCTGCTTTGTCGTGAAACAACAATCGGCGAATGTTCAGCAGTTGCGCTTCACGACCTTCACTTTTTAGAATGACCATTTCAAATCGGCTCACGAAGCTCCAAACGGTTCGTTCTTTTATTCAAAACCATACCAAAACACAGCAATAAACGAAGTCACGAATGTGATTTGCCGCCAGCAAGCACGAACACTAGGCAAATCCATGTCACACCCATAATGAAAGAGCAGTCAGGGCACCGCAAATGCCGCAGTCAAAACTTTTAAAGCTGCAAAAAAGAAGGTGAAGTTATGCATCTTATGTCCAGATTTCCCACTCGGATAAAAATTAAACAAACGGCCGTGCTCCGCCTATTATTGTGGGACGGCAGTGGCGGCGGCCACGGCGTGGTCTCTTTGAAAACTTCGGCGGCGGCGCGAACAACGACATGAGCAAAAAATGAGCGGAGGCGGGAGCGCAGCACGGCCGCACACAGCTCTACTCTCTCCGAAAGCCACCAGCCGCGCACTAGCTGGTACTTCTTTGAGTCGCATGAACACGCAATCTTCATTTGGTAATTTGGTACGCATTAGTGAACAAACTCACGTGCATACTTTTTTAGCGAATTCTATTGGTATTTTATTGTGCAGTTTTTCAGTTGTGTATCGATATAACTACAAATTTACACTGTGTCACGCCAACTGTATACCGCTATATCATCGCTTGCGCAAGAATACTGCCCAATAATCAATTGTGTACGCGCATATCTACCGCACAAGTAATTATATATTATTTGTACATGTTTACTACTAGCAAAAGGAAGAAACGACTATCAGAAAAAAAAATATTCGCAGAAACAGCCGAAAATTTGTGGGTGATCCTCCAGGCTATTTGAGATTTTTCAAAACTAAGATGCGGTTGCATAAATAAAAACTTAGAGCTTTTGCCAATATCCGCACGTCATTGGTTGCGCGGAAGGCATTCGTCAGTGTCAAATAAAGCCGCAATCGTTATTTGGAAAACAATATTGTGCCAATCTTGACTTTGATAAGCCAAACGGCATGTTTCTTTGAAGATAAATAGTCATTTTGTATCCTGCTTAACGCGTTCCGGTGTGGCGTAGTCGGTAGAGTACTCGGTTGGAAGTCGGAAGTTGGCGACTCGAATCATGTTGGTAGGTCTTCTATTTATCAATTTTTTAATTTTGAAATGTTAATGCACGATATTTCATTTCTTTTACCTATATAGGTATTCATTTAAGATGACTACGCACCCCAGTTTTAACCCTGTGAAGCCATTTTGCGCAGAGTACCCAGTGGCTTCCAGTAACTTGCCGCTCCAGCGTGCCAGTCAGTATCCAGTGCGATACTTGACCCATAATCTAGCATGGAGCGCTAGACGATGGCTTTTGTAATATATATATAGCAATTATATGAACACTCTCGGATGATTTTTGCCGCCACCATGATGTATGTCGCATGAATATATATATATATATATATATATATATATATATATATATATATATATATATATATATATATGGGACATCTAACCATTTTTCAGTATTTGTGGGCTTCTACTGATGAACCCCCACTTGGTCAAATTTCAGGAACCCACTATGGCATCTCTCATAATGATATTTTGATTTTGGGACGTTGAAGCTAAGAATCCTTATTGTCGCAAACTCAACCTCTACTCGCTGTATTCCTTTCATCACAGACGATGTTCACCGTCACCAGCGGCGTGGAAAGCGCTTCAAAGAAAACGGCTGATCTGCACCTCAAAATTGATGATACAGCGACAGCAGCACAGATATACGATTTCATGGGGCATGCCTTACACGAGCTGCGTGAGGTAAATCGGCAGAACACAAATGGCATCTGTCAAAGTGATCCTCCTTTCACAAAAATACAGAATATTGTAGCGTGCATGAATCTTTACTGACGCATTTTGTTTTTCGTGGTGTTCAACTATAACCTATTGTGTGTGTAACGGAAACTTTCTGGCTTTATTTGCAGCCTTCTATTCTCTTGATGAAGGCAGCCCTGTCATCTTCGTTTTACAACGTCCTCATTCTTCGCATTCTAAGCACTGCCAAAGGAGGTACGTATGAACATATAGTTAGTGCACACAGTACTCGGCGTATCTTCTAATTATAATGTGGCTTAACACATTCACAGAAAAAAAAGACCTAGCCTAACCTAACCTAACCTTTGCACTTGTATCTTTACAAAACGCTAGGTCACACTGTTTCGTGCACATGTCATATCTTCTAATTATAACGTGGCTTAATATATTCACAGAAAAAAAAAGATAGGCACTTGCGCAGCAACCTCACGTTTTGGTATAGTTTATTACTTACTTGTTTTGTGCAAGTGCCTTCTGCCATTTTTCACCCCCATAGCACGTAGGTATTCAGAATATTGCTTGATTGTAGGTGTCATTGCATGTGCCTGCTGCAGCCCCGAGCAAAATTGTATCATGTCTGCGGTGTTAAGTATTTCAGCCCTGCCAGAACATAGCATTACTCGGTAGCACAGAACCGTACGAATCTCGGTGCCATTGGTTCTAGAGGGCAGTCTCAGACGGTAGAAGCTACCTCTTAACATCTCTTCACGGCGAGCAAACCAGGGGAAAGTGGCAGCGGCCTCTGTGCTTCCAAAATATATAAGTACTAAATGAACTCTCGACCTTTCGCGTGGCCGAGACTGCAGCGCAACAAAGTATCTGGGTTCTAGTTGTACGTTTTCTCGCAGGTGGCGGCTGCATGAAATATAAAGCTAAGACCTTTGCAGTTCATCTTACCTTAAGTCACAGCAACTTATACTTAAGAATAACCAGTAAAACAAGCGATTCAGCACTTCAGCAGCAGAACTATTCATTAGAAAGTTAACCTTGGAAATTATGAATTTACATTAAAAACACAGTTATACTAAGCATTTTTAGTTGCTTGAGGTGGAGACAGTTTACAGTGGTATGAGATCAATGCTTGATTGTCGAAATCATGGTGAACGAAATCTCCATTTTTTTTATGTAGCACTCGACAACGAAGTTTTTTGTCAGCTGTCCAAGATCTTGAAGGGAACAGACGCGGAGAGTGCTGATGTGCCGCGAATGATTCAGGTAAGCTAGAGCATGCACTACAATCTTTGCGACAAATGTCACTAATATAGTGATGAATTATCCTAAATTATTTTAAATATAAACCCCAACGTATACCATCATGAAGGTGTGGTAGCAGCTGTAGGCGATAAGGAAAAAAAAGCTATACCATGCTCAGGTTGCTTGTTACATGTCGGATGGTCATCGGCATATGCATATAGTCAAATCTTTATTTTACGTAAAAAGGCTCGTTTGGTTGACTTTCCGGCATCGGTGTCCGCGTCGTTGGTGGTGAACGAACAATCATCATCTTTTCGTGACTGCAAAATTGAGAAAGATGCAAAGAAATTATTAATGAAAATTCTGGCTCTGAGTGGGGATCGAACCCGGGTGGTTTGCCTGGCAAGCGGGTGTTATACCACACAGCCACGCTTGTATCTTTTTTTTTGTCGTATTTATTATAATGCGTATTCAAAATTATAGCGTTTGCTTCGGCGTATAGGGATGCATTCATTCAGCGACAATATTCGCACAACTAGTGCACAAGCATTTAAATTGGAGTTTAATAGAATGTGTATGAAAGTAGTACACAGTAATGCGCTGAGTTGCACTGTTGCAGTCCTACAGTGACAGTAAATGTTCAGGTACTGCTAAGAAAGAAACACGAAGGCCGAAGTCCTATAGTCTTGGGAGGCTTCTTCATGTTCTTCACAAAAAAAGTGCGTAGGCTAGGCACCTTGCCGAGGCGTGGTACCACTGCATTTCCAAGCAGAAGTTATTTCCACTGTGTCTACAAGCAGAGGCGTGGCTGTGCCGGACTGGCACAGCCACAACTCTTCTTGTGGACACACTGAAAATAACCTCCTCTGCTGGGAAACAAATGCTGTGAAAGTAATTTTCATGCTTTACCAACACACACGTTCTGTATACATGCTTCACAATACAACATAAAATATTGCCATAAAAATGTGTGGTTCAAGCATACATTGCGACCTACTGTCAGAACATGGCATCATCATATTGACTTCACAGTCTAAAGCCAGCCAGCCACTACAAAAGGCACTCATGCTACTGCACCTTTAAAGGGGCACTCCAACACTTTTGAAGCATCTATTTTTTTCATGTGTTTTGCGTAGACCAATGGCCGGGGATAATTTTAGCATATGTGCAAGCACCAATATCAAATCATTTAGTATTTTTAATCATGCAATAAAGTCATCTCGTTGCTGCCGACCACGTCGGCGCACAGTGGCGCTCACTAGAACTACGTGGGCGGATATGACGACGATTTGCTCAGCCTATCACAGGACGCGTAAATCCTCGCTCCGAAGCAAAAGGACCTGCTCGAGTTCTGACAAGTCGGGGAGGCTCATTTCTACCTGCCTCACCCAGCTGTTCGACAGCGTAAACAAAACGGCGTGGTCAGGCACCACGTTGCCTGCTGCTATAAAACAGCATCATAAACACGTTTGACTGAACAAGCAAAAATGGTGAACGAGCTTCCTCTACGTAAGAGCTTTCAGCCCATATCATTGGAGGCCCCCTGCAACGTCACATCAGAGAGTAAAATGTGGTCATGTCACCCCGCGAAATTCGAGTTGAGGGGTTGGCATTTTTTTGTATTTTAAATTTTTTAAAATTGAATAAATTCGTACTGCTTGCCGCTACCGTTGCCGTTCTTGCTGCACTAATTTATCCATGCCTCAGTCTATGCAGTCCACGAGTAGAAAATGGAAGGTTTTAAAGTGCTAAAGGGCCCCTTTCAATGACGTAGTGAGTGCACAGCAAGGTCGGAACGATTTCAATTATTAAGTGTTTGAAGTACGCATTAAGATTAGAGCAGAGCTATCACGTTCAACTCATAAAACCAAAGCCTACGAGCCCCCCCTCCCCCCACCCAAAAATATGCCTTGGTTTATTAGAGGGACATTGAACATGTTAACCGCTAATTGATGCATTTCAAATAATATACCAGGAGTATTCAAGTTTTCGGGCTCAAAAATCATTGAAAAATAGTGATTGATAATTCAGCCGCATTTCATATCGCCACTTATAGTGAGGGCGATTTGTGGAAGCAAGCGTGTCATGTGAAATAAAAATTCAGAGAAAAATGGTCGATGTATTTCTATCCCGGTGCTTCGATTGGTAAAGCTCTGCTCAATTATATATTGCTTTGTCGATTTTTATTACGCCTTTTAAATCTAAACTTTAGGTTAATCTTGTACAGAAAACACGGCTTTAAATCGTGTTCTGCTACAAGTTTTTTGCAGAGAAACTTGTTAGGTCAGAGATGTATCTTGTGCAGGCAGTTTTTGCAGGATGAATTCGCAAACACTTCATCACAGGTGCTTGTAAAGGTAAACCGACTGCTAAAACACTATTTCCAGATGGCACTGTTCATAGTTTACCACTTAGTTTCACTGATTTACCACTGCTTTAACGCTGTCGGTCGGTTAAAAATGCCACCTGTGCATAGCGTAGACCGTTGTTATTATGGTTCCTGTTGATGAGTAACCACCAATAACGAGACTGCTGCACCTCACACCGGGACGAAAAACTGATTTCTTGAAGAAGTGCTGAACGACACCAATAAATGGGGTATATTTCTTAGTAAAACTGTCAGACAGTAATTAATTCTTCAGTCTGCTTAGCACGGCATGCCATGCCCAATACTTGCAGTTACAAAGAACTTTATTATAGCGACACTAAAGGGCAACACAATTTTTCTCGTATTAGTAAACTTCCATTTAACAGTCACTCTTACGCGACACGACACTTCGTAAGTGAGAAAAGGCGTGAAAAGAAAATATGATTGGAGACGCTATTTCGAGATGGCCTCACACAACCACCTTGACGGCACAGATTTTGTAGGCGTCTAGTGGGTGCGCCGTAGCTATCAATAACTAAAATGGAGACACACTCTCATCTGGGGGTGCCATTGACCTAGCATAAGAAGTTTCAGAGAATTTCGCCAAGCAAATGTCTCGAAAATACGAAAACGCATTTTAAAATTTTTGATGCCACACGTGGATAGCTTGGTGTTGAATTTAGAAATGAAACTTCAACCTTGATTTTCGCAGCTGATAATGAACGTATGATAGTGAAACACTTGACATCAGAGTTCTTACAGTGCAATTTGTCATTATAAACCAAGTGATTCTTTCTCTTAAGTATTCCCTTAAATCTGATTTACAAATAGGTGCAAACGAAAAGAAGCGAAACAGCCCGAATGGTCTTCATAATTTTTTGTGACAAATGACATAACGCCGTCTTTTGCTGTTGAACTTTTACCGCAGGTACTAGGTCAAGTTCTTAGAGAGTCTCCAGAAAAAGAGAAGTTCTTCAAGATGACAATAGAGGTAAATGCTTTTCAGCGAACAACCGTTACGTTATTGTTAAATAGCACAAAAAATGACTAGTGCACTGCTGCGTAATTCAATATTTCATAAATTTTAACTGACAGGTTGCTGCCACAGATACGCATTAGTTATATATATTAAGATAACCATCATTTTGTTTTGTGTTATAATTACTACATATAAATAGCAAATAACAACAACGCCTCCTACGCTACTATTTGTATCATTATCTGTTGAACAGATGTGATCGTGTTTTAAAAATAAAGACCATCAAATCATTTCCCTTCATGACTGTTCACGTTGTCGCGAACTTAATAAAAGAACAAAAAAGGAAAGATAAACGCTTAGGGTCTTTCCTTATACTTGCACTCTCGCCAAGTTCCTTGCAGTTTGAACAGTCCTGAAGTCGTATCAACTTGTTTCCCCAACTTCCCTTCTGTTTCTTTTCTTGTGTGCAAATGATGTTGTTGCTTATAAAAAAAGCTGAGAAATACAAAATTTTGATGAGGTCGAAACATGCTGCTTAACACCCCGAATAAGACGCATAGCAAATGAAGCACGCTGTAGTGAAGGCTTGCGCAATAATTTGAATCACATGGGGCTGTTAAACGTATTGATTAATATGTGGTGTTTAACGTACCAAAACCACCATATTATAATGAAAGATACCATAGTGGAAGGCTCCTGAAATTTTGACCACCTAGGGTTCTTTATGTGCACCGAAGTTTGATCACACGGGCCTACAACATTTTTGCCTGCATCGCAAATGCAGCCATTACAGCCGGGATTCAATCGCGTGACCTGTGGGTCAGCAGCCAAATACGTTAGCCACTAGGCCACCGGGGAGGGGCCTGTTTAACGTATTCTGATGAGATTGTGAAACAAGGTCTTATAGCGTCTGAGCGTGTCGTTAAATGTGCTTCTCTGTGGTATTTGAGAATTCCAGAGCATGAGTGACAAGCAGGAAAAGCACGGAAACCAACCTAAGTGAGAACGAATCTACACGTTTCAGTTAGAATCTGGATCACTGCATAACTCGGCATTTCATTACTTTTTGTTCCGTATAATGCTTTAATCTCATCCTGATTATTTACGCCACTGACGCGCAGTTATTATAGTAAACCAGCGAACAGTCTATGTCTAATACGGAACTATTGACAGATTATTTGCTAACGCTAAGACTGTCTATAACACCTTCGGCGCTTCCCGTTCTTAAGCATACGGCGTAACTACAATGTCGTGTCTTTTGTTCTTTGAGCGTCGCGTTTTCAGTAATATTCACTGAAGAAATGTAGCTTATGTGTGTTCGACATGCGGTGCTGTTGAAATTCAACTGATGCAGCTATGTGCACTCTGTTGGTTGTGATAGCTAGACACTGATTTTTGTCTACCAGTTATACCATTCATTGTGTGATAGGAGGCCCGTCATTGGCTGTCAACGACAGAAAGTGACTGCGGAAAGAAGTATCGGGAGTTCATCCAAAAGCATGGCCACCGGGCAGTTAAGGAGGTACCATTCAAATTCTATTAAAAAACACTCATTCGAATAGCCTTCATTTTATATCCAATACAATTAAAAAGAGGCATTTGAATCCATACAACGAAGACATACTAATTTGCACTTATCTATAGATTTTTAAAGTCTAATATGTTATTGGAAATAGATATATTAGGAAACAAATATGCCACTTAATTTTTCATGTAAAGAGTATTCCAAAAAATATGTCCAATATAATTAAAAAGTCACAGAGAGGAGGTCTCGACGTGCTACCTGTGGCGTAACATCAACTATGAGAGTGCATATTCAGATGCTTAAAACAAAATTACAGCTGTAGTTATGGAAAGTAACATAATTACTTGTTTAACCAGTCGGAATAAAAGGCCGGGTGCAATGAGAGAATTAAATTTCTTGCTGCGAATAGTTTATAGCCATATTGAAGTTTCTGAAAGGCGGCCACTGGTAATCACCGCGTGGGGGATGAAATCTGGCTAATTTACGGGCAATACTGAGAATAACGTACGAAACAGCGCATCTGCCATTCACCCCAAAACTGCCCTCAATGATGACACTGTATTCCTCGCCTTTATCAACTTTCAATCTACATACTTTGATTTGTGTCGCAGGCCACTTGTCGAAGCTCACTTACCCTTCTCCTTTGATGCGAGGGAATCAGGGTCATCATTGAAGGAATTTTCGGGGTGAATAGCAGATGTGTAGTTTCGTACACTATTTTTGGTGTTGCCTGTAATTTACCCAGATTTTATCGCCTCACGAGGATTATCAGTGGCCGCCTTTCAGAAACTTTAAAATGGCTATGAACTATTCGCAGCAAGAAATTGAAATCGCTAATTTGACCCGGCCGCTTATTTCTACTGGTTAGAAAGGTGATGGTGTTACTTTCCATAAATAAGCCGTAAATAATGTTTGTGGGCAACAGGAGATGTGCTGTGCCAAACTAAAAGTAATGCTACAGGTGCCACGCAGATGTTTCCTTTTAGTATTTTTAAAATTATATTATATTTCTCGAAACACTTGTCTATGCATGAATGCCTTATTAAAACATTCTTTTCGTGAAAGCGTTCTGCCGCCACTTGTGAGCAGCATTTGAACACGCTTAGGTTGTGCTTATGTGTAGGTTCATATCATTTCTAGAGTACATTACACTTTTTTGCTGTTCGGTTATAGTTGCACTTCCACGGTGTGATTTAGAAAATATGTTGATAATACTTCACTCTTCAACATCTCAGTACAGAGAATAAAACAATCCATATAAGATCTATGGAGGCTGGTGCGATTTAAACGGCAGGCTCAATACTTCTCTTTTTTCGCAAATACAGACTTCTTCTCAATTGTCGAAATTAGGGGCAAAGCACGAATGTCGTAAGACTGATACCCTCTCTGTAGCTCAGTTATCAGAAAATAATACTGATATTTTTTCTTAGGTAATTGCCATCTAATGACTTGGCCTGGCTCTGATTCGATTAAAATACACACATTCTTGAGCGTTTCAATGTGCTCGGTGTTTCAGAAAATGATCTACTGAGTTTTTCACAATCACTAAGAAATTGGAGCCTATAGGTTATAAACCACTGGTGTGCATTTACAATATATTTGCTTACATATCCAAATAGGCACATGTTTCTTTTATTTTGCTCAGTTCGACGTTTACACGAAGCCGTGGGCGTTGGATCCGTCGTCACTTCTGAAATCTTTAAAGGTAAGAAATGCCGAAACTGCTTGAAGGCCGAATAAGTCACAGTTTCACGACAAAGGCGAATGGATAAATACGAGAACAAAAAAGTGTGTCACTAGCTAAGTCTGGCAGCTAACTTCGTTAGGATCTTACCTCGCACTACTTTGGATAACGTTGCCTTACAAGCATACGGCCATTCCCCTGATCAGCGTGTTTTTCATGCTGTCGGTCACTTCAATTCGAAATGGCCAAAACATAACACATACTGCGGAAACCGTCTACTGTAGTCTGTCAAGATAGTGTGCTAGCCAGCCCACGCGTCGACATTTTTTAGTAATGTTCATGATTGCTGCACAAATGGCAAACTTCTCCCCCCCCCCCTTCCCTGCTTCCAATGCTTCTATTTTATGTGTTCCTTTTTCTGGCAGAGCCATCTGTTGCATTTCTTATGTTTTGAGCTGCGGCTCCGTGTAGCCTTTGCAAGGTTTCATTCGCACTCGTACGTAGAACCTTCGGCTAGCAGGCCGATGCTTTCAAGTAGGACGATATACAAAACGTAACGGTGACAGTAAATATTGCGCCTTGATTGATCATATAGTTATTATCGTAATAAGCTATTTTATTGTCTTGACCACAGAATGAGCGTTGAGGAAAAATACTAATTAGTGAATGTTTTAGCATCACGTTCAAAGTCAGGATAATCTAATACACTGATGTTAAGGCAAGGTCTTATATGCTTCGTGAGTCGAAAAGCTTTGTGTGATTTGACAAGAGCTGACGGTAGTTTGCGAACCATTGTCGGCCGTGTCAACACCACTGATGAAAAAAAAAAGCTAGTCACAAAAATGAAAAGTGAGCGTCATGATGCAGTCACTGAAATCCAAAAGAAAGGCAAGGAAGGGAAGATGAAAGCTTGCAATGCGAAATTCAAAAACACAAGTTGGGTGTTTGAGCCATCCTTTTTAGACAAGTAGACTTGTCTTCCGCAGCCTTGATAAAGACAAATCCACTTTATCGGCCCCTAGTGATGGAAAGTGTGTCTTTTGGTACACCAAAAGTGTCAAACCTCACTGAGACATGACAGAACGAATCACGTCACCTGACGTTGCTATCATGGTTCCACAAATTGCCAACATTTGTGGCATCGAAACGATGTCCTCTCGTTACATGCGCGTGACATCTTGACCTGCTGAAAGGTGGGCCGACCCTGGAGGCTTCCTGCACCACGTTCGGTGCTGGGAGCATTCGCGAAAAAGGTCAAGTGCAGGAGATCGACACTGCAGCCCTAGAAGAAACACCAGAAGAAAAAGATGGCTTTCACAATTGAGTAGTCTAGGCTAAGTCTATAAAGAAGCATGTGATGTTTACGAGTGGGGTTGGCAATTTAACACGGGACGAAGTTGGCGTGATTGTGAGTGTGTAGGGGTGACGCAATGAGCCTTGTGATGGATATCACGATATTCCTGAGGCACATATAAGATTGATTAAGAGAAGTACTTCTCTGCAAATAACTGTTATTCACAGTAGATTATTAGACAATAAAGTCAAACGCTTTACCAGTTAAGTTCATCCCCATATACCGCGCTCCAACAACTCACAAGCCCTCTTTGGCACTGCATTACGTTGAGAAGATATATATTAATCTTCTGGCTACTAACAACTGTAGTCACACAGAAAGTTTGTATAATTACCAAACGTTATTGTTATTTTTCTTTCTTGGATCCAGGCAGCAGCAGCGGCTCCTGAGATGAAGCAGATGGCACCTTCTCGATGGGACGCCTCTCAGTTTCCCTACAGACTTTCATTGTTTCAGAGGTAAAGTGTGACATTAGCTCCCGGTTTCAGGCAGTAGGCACCCTCGTCCTATTTCCTTGTTTGACCCAACTTCTTACTCTCTTCAATAGTAAACCGGAAATTCTCATCCGGCAGTTTGGTTTTCTTCTATTTTTTATTTCTATCGCAAATAAAAGGAACAGTTCATCACTGTGCCAATGGGAAACTGCATAGGGTAAGAGCTTGGGAGCTGTTGCAGTCGATAAAACTTACAAGATCGCTTCATGCTAGATCAGTTATTACAAGTTTATTATTATTAAAATGGCCAAACATAGCTTGCTCATTTTCGGTTATATTAGACTACTTCTTGGCTGTATAAAAGTTCAATCGATGATCTAGACCAGGGGCTCTCAAGCATGTTAGTGACAGGTAATCCTGCCATGCTCTACTAAGTACCATGCAATATGCCCTTCTCCGTCCCCTTGCTGCTTCCTGTCATGCAATCATATTTAACGCAAGTGTAATCTTGTGCGAAAAAATAAAAAGCAGAGGGTATATAAAATTTATTATTTCAAATGCATCTGAAGTTATTTTTCTTGCATCACCAAATGTGTGAGTACTGGGGTTTTTTAGATCGAGTACCCCTCAGGTACGCCTTCGCAGTGGCTTTGTGAGTGCAAAACCAGGGGAAATTTGTCACTGTCTCCCTCAACTATAGGAAGGGACCTGTAGAGCACCTAGGCTCCGCGGAGCCCACTTTGAGAAACCATGATTTAATTCAATGATGCATTGCAGACAACGTAGTGACATTTTTTATCAGAGGAGCTGTTTCATGTCGAGCAGGCATCATCCGGTGTCATTCGCGAGTACAAAGTGTGGAGTGAATAATGAAATAGATAACACTGAATAATGATCATCCTTGAAATCATGGTTACCATGATGACGATGCTTGATGTGATAATGGTAGTAAATGGTGGTGGTAATGATGGCGATGAAAATGATGCTAGGAAAAAATAAAGCGAAATTACTATGGTGTCTAATGTGGTGACCATCTTCAAGATGGTGATGCTCGAAACAATGATGGTTATGATTATGTTTATAAATCGGACTATAGGCTGTGTTAGGCTACCATTGCGTACACTCACGCGCTAATAGATTGGCTGTTCGGC